>VXBQ01014391.1:142713-161624 GCA_013400175.1 Phainopepla nitens | reverse complement strand
ACCGCCCCGCGCCCCGCGCAGGGAGGAGCCCCGGAGCCCCCGCCCCGCCAGGGGCGGCCACGGCCGGTGCGCGGTGTGCGAGCGCCGCGGGGACGCGGCTGCAGGAAAGACAAATCCCGGGGTGTAAAACATGGTAGGAGGTTACTCTGCCCCAGCTGTCAAAGGCAGTGAAGCTGAACCGAGAGCGCCTGGTTTGTGCTCCATACAGCTGCGGCGTCAGTGCGAGCACTTCCCCCTTCCCACCGCAACCGGAGCGCTCATTGCAAGCGCGCCGGCAGGACTCCACAGCGCACACCCGGTTCTGTTCGACCCTCACAGGCAAACTCTTCAGTCCTGCGTTTGAGGATGTTTGCCTTTGGCTTTGCTTCTCCGCTTACATCTGCAGGTCTTACTTAATGCGATTTAAAAGCATCTCTTCTGTTACTGATGAGGTGGTCAGGACACAAGTACCGCACGATGGTCCGTGGTACACGTTGCTGTAGTTGCCACAACAGTGTCTATGTAGTGTTTTTTCAGTCCATGGTGTAAGTAGCACAATATAAAGATAATGTAGCTAAGAACTGAGTCTACTGTTAAAAACTTAGGCCAGTAATAAGTATACAAATTTTTATTTAGAAAAAAATAAAAAGGGCATTCTGTCTCCTTTTAAGCAGTAAAGGTATTTCTTGTTCACAGTGGGGGGGAGAAGTTTTTTTGTTTCGTTTTTCTGCAGTACAACAGTATATATTTCTCTTCTTACCATAAGATGTCTAACACCACTGCTATTTAGTTTTTAATGAAGCTAAAGTTGTTGCTGGAAGTAGCTTCCACTGAGAAGCTACTAGAAGTATAACTGTTCTTTCCTGGTAATGAGTAATTGGTCTCTGTACTGACTTCAAACTCAAATGCATCCCCAACACATTGTGAATGGTCTCTCCTCAGATATGACAGGCACTAACAAGGGGCAACATATCAATGCATAAATGCCACCATCACCTTCCACCTTTTGTGATGGAGAAGCTCACATGTTCAATGGAATATTTTCTGTATAAGCTGGCCACAGAATAATAATGGTTTACAATATAAAGTTTGATATGTACCTAAGGAATTATGAGAATTATATTTTCTTAGGAAAAATCACTTACGCAATGTACATTAATGCATTTCTTCATAAACCCCACAATCCTGTGGGGATCATCCTCCAGAAACAAGGGAACAGGATTCCCATCTGGTGTCCAGCAGTCAGCTGAAATATTTTGGCCATCTCCAGTAGACCCTAACAAGCCTTGCAGTTTTAACACCTGAGAAGCTGCAGGGCAAGGCAACACAGGAGGCTATGTGAACTTTCTCATAAACCGGAGTTTTGCATAGGCAATGATGAGGAAGATAACAGTCATGCAGAAGAGAGCCACTATGTTTTCCCACATTGCCCAGCTGGTAGGGGCGATTCCTTGGCTGCACAGGTATGCTTCACCAGAACACCTGCAGAAAAGCATGGGGCACAAGTTCATATTACTATCTGGCACACATCTTCAGGTAATAACTTTTATTCCTGTTTCACAAAGATCCTTCTACCCTCAACTCTGTAAAACAGGTGATAGAAATAGAGAACTCATCACCAAATAAAACTCAAGAGACAAATCTACATCTCTAGTACTCATAATTTTTCTGTACCAATGTAATTGTTCTTTATAGGTAACTGGCAGCTTATAAGAAAACCTCACAACCACCTTAAACCAGAGAAAATACAGCAGCATTAGTTTCCCCTCAACAATCACTGGAAGTCAAAGAGCTGTGGAAACAGTGCTCTAGCTCTGTTCCCTGCAAAATATTCAGTTTGCCATCTCTCTAGTATGTGTCACAAAATAGATGCACTGCTACAGCTCAAGGTATCAACAGCCAAGAGTATTTCAAATGGGGCAAAATGGAGCACTGTGAGAGAGATACCTTGGCTCTCTCTGTATCTGCAGGGAGGTTAATACTTACAAACAAGTTCTAGGGGCGGGGCATGTTTTTGATCACAGGTCTACTGCTTTCCAGCAACTCTGTAGTTGTCCACAAACTGCATTTTCATTGTTAAGTGACGCTGGATTTCTTTACGAAAACTGATCAATCAGAGCTAGCTTATCAAACACAAAACTTAATTCAGCTCATCTGCCTATTTTTACAAGTAAAGTTTCATCCCTACTTCACTCTTAGGTAATTGTGGAGTTTTACTGTATAATCTTAAAATACATTACTTCGGGACATATTGTTGAGACTGGGTTGTAAGTGGTTATTCTGCGAACAGTGTAAAAACCTGACACAGTCAGACTTCCCTTTAAGCAAATCATCATGATTCAGGCCCAGAACCACCCTGAGTTACTTACATTTCTTCTGAAATATTGGGGGGACAACTGCCTGTATCTCCCACAAACACTGTAGCATTTGGATTCTTCTCACCACAGAAGTACAGATCTCTGTACTCATTAACCTGAAGAGCCTAGGTAAAGAGGCAGACACAAGAATTTTGCAGAGTTCACGGTTTGGGGTGTTAAAACTGAAAAACTTCAAAGGAACTTGATTATTAGAATACACATACCACCATTCTTGGAATCATATGTTCATGTTCCTTTATATTTTCAAGCTCTTAATCACTGCCTCTCTTAGGAACTGCTCCAAGTTCTACATGCAGGGTGCTTTGGTGCCCCAGGCCTTGGCTTCAAAGTTACTTAGCTATGAGTTTCTGTCTTGCCAGCTACAAGTTCCTGTTCATCCACTTTCAGCTGGGTCAATCTACTGATGCAGAAAACCACGTGGCTGAGTGTGGACACCTCAGCACCACAGCACTGAAGGCATGGCACAGTCAGCCAAAGCAAGAGGAGAAAGGTTCCCCAGCACTGGTATCCTGCACTCACTGCTATCTCAGAGGACACTTCCACATTGAGTAACATTGATAAAATACCTCAGTGATACTCAAACAGTGAAGCCTCACACGTCTCCCACCCTGCACCAGCTCCAGCATTCATTTCAGTCATTGTTACTCAAAGTAGAACACTATTCCTTCTAAAGAGGCTTGGCCAGGATGCAAAAACAGGAGATGGAAACACAACTCCTACCTGTCACCTGCTTTATCTATGTACTGTGTTTCAAGTAGCTGCACCCTTAGATCTGTGGTACTCCAGCTCCTTACTATTCAGAAAAGTCAAATTTCACTTCAGAGGAAGCCACATGAAGACTGAGACAATTGTGCACTACAGTAAATCCTTTAACTAGTTGAAAAGTCATTTGCCCCAGACTGGCCACCCATACATAGTGTCTGGAGAGGTTGTACAATATTTGATTTTATTCTAAACCACAGGGATCAACTATTTAGGCTATGAATTAGTGTCTGACTGGACAGCTTGCTCTGCTGCTGTCCAAGCAGCACTAATTCTGTATCACTGTTTGTTCAGTCTCTGAGACTTCCAGCTCTCACACAGAGTTCTAACTTTTGCTTCCTTTTTGAGGCTGGCTGGNAACAAACCAAATCTGGCTTTTAAGAGAACTTCATACTTTATACTCAAAACCTCTCCAGGAAGCAGCAGTGTGGCTATATTACTCAGAGCAGACCAATGCTACTTTCTACTCACAGTGAGGCCGTATCGGGGGATGCTGAAGTACTTGAGCCAGTTCAGCCAGCCCATTACTGAAGGGAGATTCACTAAGAGGCCAGAAAAGATCTGAAATAGAACAGAAGAGACTGATGAGTCATTAACTCTGTTTACTGTAAATACCATTTCTGCACAGATGCTGCAGTTCCCAGCAGAGGTGCACTGGGATTGATGGAGCTACTACTGCTGTCATGCCTGTACCCAAAGATATGAGTTGGAGCCTTGTAGCACTCCCACACTGCTGGCCCAACAGCACACCCAAGTACTCTGCAAGCTGAACTGCTTGCAAAGAGGTCAGAAAGGTTTTCTACATCCACATGTGAGCTAAGAAGCATGATCACAACTTCTTACTCAGGAGGACTGTCCTATGGTAGAGCTAGCCAGAGGCTAAAGAAGGATGACAGGGAGATGAGAAAGTGGAGAATCGAAAAGGAGAAAAATAGGGAGCCTTAAGAGCTGTTATTATTTCAGTCTTCCCCTTTGTCCTACATCTTTTATCCATGCTTTCTCTCGTCTGGAAAAAGATTTGCTTTTACTTCTTAGCACAAGTGGTCTTCATAGCTAAACATGACACGTCAGCCTCTGCTTCATCACAAGTGACCTGGTGCTTACCCCACTGACTTTCAGGACATGCATGTCACTCCTCATACACTGTGACTCAACATACATCAGCTGCCCTTCACTACACATGCGTACTTCTCACCCACAATGAGCAGCTGAAGCAGCGCACTACCACTTGGCTTATTGCAAAGGCAGGTTGAATTGCAAACTGAAGAATAGGGGATGTACTGTGGCTCAGAGAATGTACACAGACAGTGACCAGGAGTCATCTAAGAAATATGTAACTTGGTAGGTTTCCCAGTCAAGAAGCAGCATCACCAGCATCACTTCTTTGAAAAACAATTCACAGCTCTCATCTACGAGTAGTCAAAATTCCTTTCTTTCTTTCTTGCTCTCTTCCTTAAAAAATCCTTGGGGAAGAGTATTGAAATAATTTCTTGAACCCTGGTGCAATACTGAATTACAAAAAAGAGAGGGTCTGTGCCTTCTAATCCCACTTGGGCAGCAAAAACTGATGCAAAAATCAACAGATCTAAAGTTTATTTTTCCTTTTAAATTATCTAGTTGATAACTTAGATTTCTAATACCAGAAATGCAAGATTTTTAAAAATGAATCTTTGTAAGGACAATTTAATAAAAACAATCAACACTTGCTTGGGGCATACTGTTTGGAAAGCTTTGGTGGAATCACAGCTACTGAATTGTACCCAACCCTTAGACAACAAGCTGGCAGAAATATCTTTGACTACAGTGACAATAAAATCACAAGCATGGGGCTCACGTGCCACTGGACTATGGATATTTTAGCCTGCCTAGGGCTAGCTCAATCCAGTCCTCTCAGGTGGTCTCAGCTCTTCCCTCCCTCCACCAAAGGGGCGCACACCTGCTAATATACTTACAAGCATCAGGACAAAACAAATGGTGATGAGCAGATTTGCCACAGCCACCACATCCATCCCAGCACTGATAGCCAGGGACATGGCTGTGGCAGTGTAGGACACCAGTATTAGGGTCAGCATGAAGAAGAAGAACCGCCCTGCAACAGCTTGGTATCCTGTCAAAAAACAGAAAGGTAAGAGTCCAGTAAACAACCACATTATGAATTCCAGAGAGATATCCTTGCGTTCCTATACAAGACAGGCAAATCAGGAAGAAAGACCAAGTTTGGAGCTGGCAGGAGCTATGCATGCTTTAAAGGCCCAAAGAGTATTACCAAAAGACACTGTCAGACAGGTCCTTGTGTTATAATGCTGGTGTCTCTGCCCCTGCCCCAGAGTCCTCCAAAGTTATGATGCCAAGCACTTAAATCAGATGGAGGTTCAAGTAGCAGTATGTCATAGATACAGGAATCTGGCTAAGTCAGAAATCAAATGTGTTAGAAGACGACAGGTTCAATGAAAGCATCAATTTTTTACCAATCATCCAGTAACTGATGCATGAGAATATGATGGCTGGAGTAGTTCTCATGGGCAGCAGATCTCCTATCATCAAGGCCAGGAAGTAGGCAGACACACGGTAATATCCACTGGTGTACTGATGGCTGCGAGGACAGGAAGGAGGGGAGTTGTACAGGTTTAGAGGTTCTGTTGGAAGCAGGCTCAGAGTGCGTGTTTGGTTCATCCTGATTTGTTTTCTGCTCTTTCTACCACTGACTCCTCTCTATGCAAATTGCTTATATTCTCTGTGCTATCACTGACACTCTGTGAATTAAGGGCTGATCTGTCTCTCAGACCCTGCAGTCAAACTGACAGCCCTCCAAGGAAAGTGAATGAAAGACTGTGTGATTGGTAAGTAAAATACCATAAAAAAACTCCTCAGTCTCTTTTCAAAGAAAAAGATCCTTAATACAAAAGCACAGGGAAGCAGAAGACTTCTACAAACTGCAGGAACACTTCATCCACTGCTAACTCATACTGCTGCTTCCAGGGAAGGAATGATACCCAACAATGGGAAAACACCAGATGAGGACATCAAGTCACCTCCAGTTCACAGGGCAGTTAAATGTCATTATGACTGTTTTGCTGCTTAATGGAGCTCATGAAAAGATGCTTTAACCGGTGATGCGCCTAAATCCCACAGACCCAGCTGGTAAACTACACCGGCAAGCAGGCAAACTAGCAAGAAATGGCAGTGTGGGGGAATTTCACTCCTAAGCAGCTGTTAGGGACAATATCAAGCTGCTCTGAGCAGCCTGTGGGTGGACATGTACATTCCAGGCATAAATCTCCAGTTTCCTTTTTACTGCATAGGATCTGTCTCTTGCCCTTCTATTGCATGAGCTGGAGGCACCTCCAAACCACACTTTCAACATATATGTAAGTATACATGTGTATATACTGTATCTACATGCATTTACACACATATATACACACATACAAAAACATATACATATATGTTTACATACAAAATTATAAAGACACTATACATATTATAAGTAAATAAAAGTAGTAAATACAACAACTATATTTAATTATATATTAAAGTAATTACTTATAACAACAATGTAATAATCAAGCACATCCCTCTAAACAGAGAGATGTGCTTGATTTTTAACGAGCTCTTGTAAGCCAGACAGTAGCCCCCTTCATCTGGCCATCCCTTGCAAAGTTTTTCCAGGAACTCTCCCTTCATTTTTGCACAGTCTTGCCACTTTAGGACCATGGCAAGACTGTGTGTCAGCCCTTGTGAGAAAGAGGGCAGGAAGGATTCACAGTCTTCAGATTCACACGCAGACTCAAAACCAGCTGTTACCAAAAGTGGGTAGGAAAAGCAGTAAACTTGTCACACAGCAAGCAAGTAAAAACATTTCCTCCTTCTCCCAGCTCTTAGCATTTCAGCTCCCTGCTCGACAGACTAACTGAGCATTACTATTACAATCTGATGTTGCAAGGGAGCAATCAAGTCTTCGGTGGTAATAATTTTGTTCAGCATGTACGATACTGCCCCATCTCATTCCAGGGTATGAGACAGTCCAAGTGCCTTACTACTTACACAAACAGTTTCTTGTCTCTGATGAATAGCTCAATTGCAGAGACACTGGAAAAACACTGGTTTGTAGTGACAAAAAACAAGGATCCAACCCTAGAAGGCAAAATACAACAGTGGAAAAGTGAGGGAACAACCAGATCAAACACTGGCAGCCTCAGACATCATCACACCATCAAATCAATGCTTTTCTTTGTCTACAGAATGGAGATATTTAATTGTGCTACTTTAAATCTTAGCTGTATCCTTTCTTTTCCTTTTTACAACCCCTTTGTACTTATGTGCAAGCCTGACAGAACTGTGGCCCCTTTAGGACCTCTGGCAATCCCATGCTGCAGTGCACTGAGACTTGTGAACCCAGCCCTCCTTTGTATTTCAGGTGGATCCTAAGGCCTTCCTTCCCTGTGTCTCAAACCTGACTGCTACAGATAGAAAAACGAGCAAAGCTGTGGCTTTTCATCTTACCGATTCTGAATGCCACTTCGGTCCAGTTTTACACCAAAAAAGATAGCACCCACAACCAAGGCTAGAATTATGGTCACTGCAATCTGGAAGTGGAAGGAAGAAAGGAAAAGGGAAATCCTTCAGGTAAGTAAAAGAATTAGAAACTAACATTATTAAGTCATATGCAGGGTTTAAGATTCACACCTGCCTAAAGCCTTGCTCTTGTGAGGTAATGTATACCTATGATACACACAATTAAAATCCATACGACAGTTTTTCAGATTTTATCCTCTTCACTTTTCTACTTCATTCTTTGACTAGGAGAAATATAAGCATATTTAGGGGAAATATGCTTATAGAATAATCGAGTTTAAATTTTAAAGTGAGGCACAAAATTAGTATCACCCTAGAAGATCCCTATGTGACCCAGAGAATGGAGCACTTTCCCCTCACCTCAATCTTCAGTGCAGCAGTCCTTATACTAAACTAAACTGGAGATTTTTTCCAAATGCCACAAAGATAGCTAAGCAGCTCACTCCACTTACATGGCAGTGGCACAGGACTTTTCTTTTTCCCTAACTGCCTTTGAAAACATGATTCCGTCCTACAAACTGCATATTATGGATGAGACTGAGAGGAGCAGCAGTCTGAGACTTTTAGCAATTGTCACCTACTTGCGCAATGGAGGCCTGTGGGTTCCTGATGAGATTTTTCAGGGAACGCTTGGACACCCAGTACAGCTGAGTGAGGAATCCATTTGCATAGGTAATCTCATGCTCCTTCTTGGATGGTCTCTGCCTGCTTCCCCGTCCAAGCTCCACTTTCCCCAGTGCTTCCTTTGTGCTCTCATATAGGCTGGAGCTGAGATATTTCTGGTGCAGCACATCTACCACACTGCTATCCACGTTGTCTTCTGCCACTCCATTTTCACTGCTCACTTCTGAGAGAGAAAAACAGATATGGCTTGTGATTCCCTATGAACCTGACCTTCAGATATGGCCCATCAATAAGCTCAGCAATTCTGGAGGCTGAAGAACCAGGCAGAAATGCCCAGAGAATTTGAGTTGTTCAAGCCTTAGCGCTGAGTTTAAGAGGCTAGCTTGAGTGAGGGTTTTTCCTATTTTTAATCAAACCTAGCTAATCTGTCCATTCTTTCTGGCACAAAATGGTCATATTCTTGTAACACGGCACCAGAAAACCTTTGTTTCATTGAATTTGGGAAAAATCAACATTTGCTCTGATTCACAAAGCCAAAAACTGCTTTACAAAATATGTTCCGTTATAGCCCCTCAGTCAACAATGAGCTACATGGTCCCCAGCAAGTATTTCCAGACATTTCACTCACTATATTGGTAGAGAATTTTTTCTCTTACAGTTCCAATCTCTTTCACTTCCTGTAAATCCAACACTCCTTAGCCTATCGACCTTGTCTATCTGCAGCAGCCTCTTATGTGACTGAAAACTTGTCAGCTACCTCTTGAGACTAAGCAGTTCTAGTTTGTCCAGTCTTTCCCCCACAGTTTTTTTTTTTTTTTAATTTTTGGTATTTATAATTGCCCTCCTATACTACTGAATTGAAAAAATCAATTTAAAAAGTTTCTGAAAAATAAAAAGATAATTAAATGCCCTTAGACTCAAGCAAACACAGAGAATAAAAGCTTGCCATCACCACATACAATCTCCCTTCTACACTAGCCAGCAGTGGATTTCTCCTTCACAATTTACCTTTTCCTGTGTCCACAGGTCTGTGATCTTCCTTGCTTGCTGCCACAGCAGTTGAATCACCATTTATGACATCAAGGAAGAAGTCAGCTGGATTATTGAAGGGTTCACATTCATATCCTTAAGAAAAAAACAGAACAGACCAAACCAAAACTACACAATGCAACGTGTTTGCATTGCACAGGGTGCACCTCAGAAGGTCAGGACTAATACTATATCACTTTTTCATAACCCTGATACCGGAAAACTTCACTGCTTTTTCTAAGTGTTACTTTACAGCAGTAGATGGACAGGATTTAGGAGATGGTGAATCTAGGGTATCTAAAGAGCTTCAAAGCTGCTTATTCACTGATTTCAGGTGAGGAGGAATCTCTAACTTGCTTCTACCCCAGCTCCGTATGGACAACTCTTGCCTCCTTCCCAGTGCCGTTCAACCACATTCCACTCTGAAAGACACACAGTTCCTCAGCAGAGGTTCCTGGATGTCTGCTCTACAGCCTCAGGTATTTCTTCCAGAGGCTCAACTCTTGTGGATGTCAAGGTCACAAGGGCTGTCCAAGAGTAGCTTCTTCTAATACAGTTCTAAGTATGGGACAAGGAGGAAATTAAAAAGAAACAAACCCGAAGATGTTTCTACAGCTTCCCCAAGAAAAAGGAAGTGGGCTACGAAGAAGAGGAGCACAAGTACTGACACTGGTTAAAGCACCTCCCTTAAAGCCAGGGAAGGCTTACAGTCTAATGTGTCTAATGTTGCACTGGAAGTTCACTCCACATTCTCTGTTCATTATAGTCAGACACCCTCACCCTGCTTACTTGGAGAGAGGGCAGATACCCAACAGTGCAACTATTAACCCATCTTAAGACACACCATAATTTTGGCCTCCTGTTTGCCCACCTGCATTCAGTCTGGAACATATTTTGGATCAATCTGTACAGACTGCTGCCAATATGCAGGCTGTGGTTCAAAAAACCACTGGATCTGCCACCGAGGCCTGGTATAACTACAAGCATTATCTTGTCTGCTGGACATCATGCTTATACATGTCCAAGTGATTCTTGGCTTTTGTCCTTGTGCAAGGCAAAAAAATTAAAAAAAAAAACGCAAGAGAGCCATGCTCTCTTGTCTGAAAATTTCTGGGTTTCTCCTTCTGTCTTTTTCCTGTTCTAACATAACACTGCTCAGACTGTGTATGTACAGTCTCTAACACCCTAGTGATAGAAAAGCACGGGCCTGTTATCCCATGCTAGGGCAAGAATCTACACACAGATTTAACTTGTGAGCTGGTTGCTTTTGCTCTTGGCATGGAAGACTTACCAATAGAACTGAAGTACTCCAGAGCATGCTTCGCAGGACCATGGTACAGCACCTTTCCAGAAGCCAGTAATGTCAGGCTGTCAAACAGCTTGAATATGGAATAACGGGGCTGATGGATGGAAAATATGATGGTTCGCCCTCTTCTTGAGAGCCTGAAATAGAAACAAAACATCTCTTAAGTACACCACACTTTGAATTTCAGGAAGGCAAACCCCCAAGTACCAAAATCCAAGACAAAAACTTGGCAACTTCTCAGGGTCTTGACCCAGAAAAACCTTCTCTCCCTTCTCCGTCACTGTATCAGATGCTGCCTGCAAGACCTTCAAGACAGCACCCATCATTACAGGAGACCATCACTGCAGTCCAGATAGCCAAAGTACAATGTGGTCTGTAGCCAGCAAAGCCTGAGGTCACAGCTGTGTATAAACCCTCTGTACATGTTTTTATATCAGATGTCAACCTGACTAACTGTAACAGTCCTACTGCGCTCAACGGCAGTACCAGGTGGTACTTATCAGGCTGTGGAAGTCTGGACAGCTGAGATTTCTCTTAGCTCTTCTGCTGAAGACTTACTCTAAAAAAAATTCAAAACAAGTTTTCCTTGAGGTTTGCCAGATGCTTTTTCAAGTGCTTTAGCACTGATGCCCAAGGATCCTTGATGATCAAAGACCTATATCCACAAACACCAGAGCAAAGCAACCCCCACAAGCAAAACCAGACAACATGCCACAAATCCAGGAGGAGGATTAGAAAGCCATTCTCATTAAATAGGCCTCTTCCATCCTCCTTGCAGGTAACTTTATCCTAATTGTCAGAAGACAGTCCATCTCGAAAACGTAGGACACTGAGGGTAATTCTGCAGGTGAAGTTTTATCTGAGTTCAAGATTGTTGTCAGGTAATAGATTCAGATGGAAGGCCAAGAAATTATGATTACAAGGCCTGACCTCCCAGTCCACCCTTCGTTGTGGCAAAGGGAAGCTGTCCAAGCTACATCTTCTTTTTGGGCTCCAATCCAATGCTTGCTGTGGAAAGACTCCCATAAACTTAAAAAGGCTTTGGAAGAGACCCAAACAAATAATTTAACACTACTTTTGAGTATATTTGTCCAGGGTTTTTTTTGTTTTGTCTTTTTTTTTTTTTAAAGGAGCAGTGTAACTGCCCAGTCAAAAGAACATTCCTTTTTTTTACTAATGAGTTGACAACCCAATTGCAACATAGCCTTGAAGAACTGACTCTTACTTCTTCAGAAGGATGAGGACTGCATTGGCTGTGCTGGCATCAAGGCCAGTTGTTGGTTCATCCAGAAAAAGGACTGGTGGCTCTGTGATGAGCTCCATCCCAATGTTGGTTCTCTTCCGTTCCCCTCCAGACACTCCCCGGATCAATTCAGTTCCTACCTGCAAGTGGAAGAAATCAGATATTTGCAAAAAAACCCAGTGAGTGCATGCTCTGGAGCTGTGGGCTTTCCACACCCAGCAGCCGTTTTCATTTTCATCAGCATACTGCTACACAGTCCATTTAATGAACTCCAGGGCCAGCAGCAGGTGAGTTCGACTCAGTGTGAGGGACTGTGTAACAGTATGCTGATTTCCTGATGTACCACGTGCCTTATGACTTCAGGGAACAAGGATGATACTGACAAGGAAGAGACAGAGTGAAGCCACAGCATTCAGAGGAGGCACTGGTGTGTAGGGATGCCTTTTTTTTGTTAGCTTGCCTGTTAATAGAAGCTCTGCACAGAACCTTTCCATCAAAGACCAGTTTTCCATCCCTCAGAGCATTCAGAAATGAGAAAACAATTTTCTTGTCTTGTTCCACAAAGCCAGGAAGTGACTGAACAACTTTCCCAGATGCAATGACTAAGCAACTCTTTCCCTTCTGAATTTATACAACATGCTGGACATGGTCCAAAATCTTCCCCTTTTAGTAGCAAATACAAATACATCTCTTCAAGCTCCCTCCTGAGCTGGAGACTGATTTCTTGCATGCAATATGGTTTAGTCAGGTTCCTGTTTAGCTTCCTGTAACTGCACTACACACACCGTACTGCCCAGAGACAAGTCGTTCCATTTTCTGAGGCAGTACAGTTTCTGAGAAAGGTGTTCTCGCTGCTCACCTTAGCATCAGCCACTTTGCTTAATCCCAGCTCATTGATTATCTGGGTGACTCGCTCTTCCTTCTCTTTAATAGTGATGGAGCTGGGGAGTCGCAGCGCAGCAGAGAATTGCAGGTTCTCCCTCACCGTCATGGTGCCCATAACAACATCATCCTGAAAGTACAAATGGACAGCTGGAAAGACTGCTCAGCTGCTGAGTGGATACCAGAGTCCCTTAGTGCCAGTTACTGGATAAGCTGTTTGCAGACCATAGTGGAACCCAGACTGAAGGACAACTCCTCCTTCAAATTTTACATGATATGAAATTCAAAGTCCTTCAGTAGCAGTCAAGGGGAGACTGCAGCTCTGCAGGCCCCACAGCTTACACCAAGCACCCCCTCTGCTGCTTTGCATGTGCATTTTTACTAGCCAAAGTGAGGCAGAGCAGGTAGTGATTTTGTAGAGTTAAACTTCTGTCAGTCCAGTTGGAGCCAAAGGACATTGCTAGTCCTCAGTGATCAAGGCAGAGACACTCAGGGAGTCACCCTGGTCAGCTCTGTTTCCAGTTACAAGCCACACCTTGTTGTGGTCCAGAGCACCTGCTGAGTTCAGCTGTCAACAAGGAGCTTTCCCCAGCTCCTCACTGGCAGCAGTTTCTCAGAGAAGCAAGAATATTGCACCAAGATGCTCCTGCATATCTCAGCTATGTACAACTCTTGGACCTAAGACTTTATTCTAAGGGTTACAAAAGCTTCAACAGTCCTGTGCATTTTGAGGGAGAATCAAACCTATCCAGCTGACAGACCTGGGCAGCCTATAGCAACCTGCAACAACCATGAGCCAAATAAGAGATTTGCCATGAGGTCCATTCAGAGTTCCATGCATCTCCATCATCCCCACTGTAGTATTTTTGTACCAATTCTGTATCCTACCACATGATGGGAAAAGGGCTGCAACACTGGGTAGCTGCTGAGAAACATGCCTGTTCCATCAGCCATCTCTGGAAGACATCCCCTAAGCTGCAGGGCAGCAGACTCTTGCCTGCTGCGGGACTCCGCCCATGTCAGATGCAGTGCATCACTAGGACATGATACACCACTCAACCATGTTTGGCACTGGAGTTAACAGAGGAAGACAAGAATGTGCTGCTTTGTTGCCAAAGATGGTTTAGGCATTTCATACCTTCCCTTCCCACAACCCCTCAGGCTGATCCCAGCCTCCCATTCTCCATTCTCTGATCCACCAATACAACTGTTGGGTCACTACACTGGAAACTAAACTGTGAATTTAAGCTTAATACCAAACATAACCAACAGTGGCATGACACATTCACTCTCACAGCATAAATGGAGAGATCACCAGCAGTTTTATAGGGAAAAACATATGACTTAGCATGCCTACATGCTTATCTGCATAAAAATGATCCTGTAATTATGTAGTTAGGACTTCAGCGTTGTTTGCTGGTTTTGGTCCATCTTTATTGATCCAGGGAGTACTGCATGGGTTGGAAAGGGGGAGACACCATTTAATGTTTCACCAAGTTGCTTATCATTTTAAGGTTGTGTTTGGTTGCTTTGGACGTTTGAGAGACAAATGTCTCAAACTGGAACCACCTGCAAGAAACTTACTGGCTATACATCAGCCACTGAGGATTTGGGGATCTCTGACCTGCAGGACCAAGATTTAGCACCAGTCTCATCCCATGGATCCTCCCGGAACCCCCCAGCTGGCAGCTTTCAGCTGCCTGTGTCACATCTGCCTGCAGTCAGAACCCTGGATGGTTTCCAGATTTGGCTGCTCATACAGCTGCCAAGAATCCCCTTCTCCCCAAGTTCCCCAGGGCTTTGGGGGTCTATTATTGGTCCAGGCCTCCACCCACTTCCGCAGATTCAGCTGGCTTTTCCTGTCTCCGAGTGGAATGAACCTCTGTCACAGCCAGCTAGAATCAGAGGAAGAACAGCAGGGATCTATTTATTTCCTAGAATTATTGTCTGATAGTTTGAAGGTACTTCTGCCAGCTAGAACTGTTTCTGAGTTTAACAACAAGAGATTTTAGGTGTCATGGTTTTTCTCCTCCCTTTTTAAAAAAATCTTTGCTAACACTTCAGGGCAGAGCCCAAAGGACAAGTCATAGTAGCCCAGCAGTCTGGGCATCCATGTAGCTGTGGGAAGACATACCTCTGTGCTTGACAAGGTTGGAGTAACAGTTTGATCTTATTGTCTTCCATATCCCAGATAAAAACTAAAAACTTTAACATCTGAGTTATCAAATTAGGCTCTGTAGAAAATTACCTAAACTAGTTGTTCATGTTTCCTCATTTTATGTGGTTTTCCATTCCAAGGTCTCCCAGGCCCCCAGGAAGGCAGTTACTCACCTGCACAACATATCCTGAGATGCACTTGAAATTTGGAGGTTGTGGGATGCCATCTATAAGCACTTCTCCAGACAGACCTGCTGGGTCCTTTCTGGCAGCCAGCACATCTAGGAGACTTCAGACAAACACCAGGCATTAGGTTTCGCAATAACTGCTGCTTTTACCCTTGACTGGGTAAGTACCACCAGCCAGGACTGAGTTACAGCCTGCTCACAGTGAGCTGCAGGAAGGACAGGAAGGGGCTTCCCCTACTCTGCAGGCTTTAGCTCTTTGCACAGGAAGTCTGGTGTACATCCAGGATTTTCCAGCACACGGTGTGCCACAGCAGTATGGCAGTGTACAGACACAATTCACAACAGTCAACCCCCTACAGTCATAAACTTGGTCTGTGTATTTCAGATAACCTCAAATGCACAGAGACAAAAGCACCCTGCTGAGTCGTTGCAGACTGCTCTCCAGCCAGGGGAGCACTGAACTAACTCCTCTGATCTTAAGGAAATTAATCCATATGGGTGTAAACAAGACAAGAGTTAAGATTAATTCTAGAAAGTCAATTTTTTAACATATCACTGGATTCTCCTCACTACCAGTGCAGAGGCCAGCCTGTCTGCCAGATAAGTAAACTGCCCTGATGAAGTGCTGCTCTTGAAAGCATCCTGATTCACCAGCAGTCTCCTTAGAAAAGAAGATCAATGGTGACCAATGGTCACCACAAAGACACACCTGTGTGAACCCTGGCCATATTTTCGAGTGTCTGACATTCTTAAAGTCAGAGAGTGACAAAGAGGTCTCTTACCACAGGAGAGAAAACAGCACTAGCACTGAATGGAGACAATCTACATGGTATTTCTCTGTGCCTTCATCCAAACAACTCAAGTATGTGTGCACCCCCACCAGCAGGCCACAGCCAAGCTGGGGTAAGGATCCAGAGCATCCTACAGACTGCACTACACCATGTTCCTGTAAGTTGTCAGAGAGGGGTCTGGCCTAGCAGCTTCAAGGAAGTCTTACTGTAGAGAGTTCAGAGGGGGTGACATCTTCCATGCCCCAGGGGAGCTTGTACCCAATCCCTACCCCATTACCAGTCAGAACAGAGCCTACATCTGAGCTCCAGTCACCCCAGTTCTGCCTGGTATCTTAACTCAGGCCACCACCAAAGATGACTCCAGCAATATGGAGCACCAGCTGGAGTAGATGAGGGGTGTCATGGTGCAAGAACTTCAGCAAAGCTGACAGAGGGGCAGGAGGTCAAACTGTATCACCAGATCTCTCAAAGGCATGCAAAGGTCTAAGTGTGCAGACACCTCACATCTCCCCTAACCCTCAGAATCCCAAATATACTTTGAACAGCTGAGTGTCCATTTAAAGGAGCAGAAGGTACTCACGAGGATTTCCCACTCCCTGTTGGCCCCAGGATAGCATTCAAGCCTGGTTTCATAATGCCACTGGAAGAAGGAAAGAGTTGTTTACAAATAAGGATATTTACAAGGATCACACATATGCTGATTTTAGTAGATGTGAGATGTGAACAAAATGCTGTTGGAAGAAAAACTTCAGAGATTAAAAACTTCTTGCATGTGAAATCAATAAGCATTTTTCCTTTCTGTCCCAGACTGCCAGTCAGAACAGAATCAGACCTGGACATAAAAAGCCATCTTCAAAAGACAGAAATTGTGTCTTCCCTGATCAGCAGGGTCTTGAAAAGAAGCAACAACTGCTCTCCGTTGCTCATTTCCTCTGACATCACCTTGAACCATAGTAAAGAGAACTCTCAGATCTTCTGGCAGAAGAGTTCACACAAGTTTGGTCCTAATTTGCTCAGATCAATAACTGAAACTGCTTCAGCTGTATCACAGCTATTTTGCCTAAAAGCAAATCAAAGTGCTTACATGGACTGCTGACTGGCAGGAGGGCAGTCATTTCTGTACCAGCACAGCTGGATCTGGAAGGTGACAGGAGGTCACTGGTTCACAGCAGCAGGTTAATTCCTACCCTCTAGTATTTCATTTAAGCAAACACTTACTTAACATTATGAAGGATCTTCTTTTCCACAGTTTTCCGTTTACAAAGGAATCCACTGGACTGCTTAACGGAGTACTGGATGTTATGGAAACTCACAACAGAGCCACGAGGAGATCGGAGGGACTCTTGTGTTGGAACAGAACGTTGGAAATTGCCTGCTCCTTCCTCTTCCTCAACAGAAACAATGCTGTGATCAAACGTGTCTGACATCACGTCCTTGTTACACAGGTCAAGCTCCACTGCATGGAGATTTTTGAGGTCAGTGTTGTTTTGAGCAGTTCCCATCTGTTGAGATGAAGAACACAGAAACACGCAGGGAAGGAGACATGTGAACAAAGATTTCTCCAGAAAGTGTCTTGGAAGAGCAGGTTCATGCACACCACACCAATCGGTACACGTGCCAAGTTTTCAAAAGGATGGACATCCGCACCGGAAGACATCCAGTAGTCCCCAAAGGCACGGAAACCCACAGATTTAGAACTAACCTTTAAGAACAAGAAGTGTGTTCTTGAAGCAAAGGATGCTTGCTCAAAGGGCGTCTAACGAGGCAAAACCAAGCCTACCTATGATGGCCACCATCTTTTGCAACACAGTCAGTGCTACTCATGGAAGCTGTTACCACTTAAGAGACTCAAGCTCACCTTCTTCAGTCATAACATGCTTATCCCTCTACCGCCCAACCAAGCCAGCAGAGAAAGCCTGTGATGAATGAATGAATGAATCCATATAAAGAACCACAGCAAGAATAATGTTTGTGTTTATGAAAATGAAGGCCAGTAACATGCATCTTGTTTGCTGCACAAGTCTGTTTCAGAGATATCAATATGATTAAAATAACAATTACACATGCTAAAAATTACTGTGATGCTGGGGAAAGCCAAGGTGCTCATCAGGTTAAAAGAGCAAGGAGAAAGACCGGTCCACAAACACATCTATTGCTAGTTTGTTAAATTTTGTGTGAAGGTAGAAGTATCCCACCAACCACCCCTTTCCCACCATCCCCACACTTCCTTGCTCCCAGGACTGAGAGGGTGATAACTAGTAGGATCACCACTACAGCAGTGGTAGATTTCTACTAGAGAGAGAGATGGTCACCCTGTTGGGAAACTGGAGCTACAAAAGCCAGGTTTAAAGAAACGGGAATTGTCCTTTCCTCTCTGCCTCTTCCTAACACTGAAAGCTCAACAAGTTGCAGAAGTTTTTTCCTGTGTAAGTAAAATAAAAATAAGGGGCAAAGGAAGAGTTATTTAGTTTGAATCCGTACTAAACTTTAAAGCTAGTCACCTCTGAGAAAGACTTGCTTATGGGAGACAACACAAGATATGCTGGTTACATCAGCAAGAGATGGCTTATACACTTGAAGGTTGCACAATAGATGATGAGAAAAAAAAAACCAACAGGATGACAGTGACACTAGGGACAAAGACCTTGTTAGACTTTTGAACATTTTTCTTGTATCTGTCCTGGCTAGGCTCTGTGGTTTAGTTCACCGTACACCCTTTAATGCAGGTTTTTGTAAAGCTACCGATTGGCACTGGCAAGCGGGAGTGTGCACGGACGGCAGGAGCAGAGAAAAGCCTAGCAGAGGCTACAGGTAGGCTCGGGCTGCAACAGGACCTCACAGCAGCACCTCACGGCGGTGCCCCTCTGTCTCCCACCCACGCCTCGCGTGTCGGTTTCGCCACTGAGCCGGAGCCACGAAGCGACCCGGCCGACCACGCTCCGCTCCGCTCCGCTCCGCTCTCCTCCCCCAGCCCGCGCCCGCCCGCGGCGCAGCCCC
>VXBQ01014391.1:78546-142611 GCA_013400175.1 Phainopepla nitens | reverse complement strand
GGGAGAGCAGCGGGGCAAAGCCGCGAGGTGCGCTCGCTGCGAGGCCCCGACGCGCGCAGCGGGCGTGGGACACCGGGAGCCCGGTGAAATGCCCCGGCGCGCCCCGGCACGGGAGGGACAGACCGGGAGGGGGAGGCAGCGCCCACTCTCCCTCCTGTCCTCCCTCCTCTTGGAAAGGTCGTCACCCCCGGGGCATGGGTCCAGTCCAGCCGGGTCAGCTGGGGCCATCGGCAGCCTTTCTCAGGGTGACACCGCCACTCCGATCTCACCCCTTCCGTGGCAGTGCACGCGGCACTCTTGGTGGACAGCCTGCTGGGATGACCCGTTGTCCATGAGGTAGCCTCTCTGTGCTGCCATGTGCTCCCAGCTAGGAGAACGTGTGAAATCAGGAATATCGGATTTCCTTCAGTTTGTGGTCAAGCCTTCTCCTTGTTTTCCCATTCCCAGGCACTATTGTCTTTATAAATAAGCTCTATTCCCCAGTTTCCTTGATGTTGTGAATGCAGGAAAAGCCCAATTTTATGGTTTATAAATACAGTTTACGGCAAAGCTGTCAAGTCATCATATTAATTGCCTCCGGTTAGCTCTGTACAGCATTTTTTTTTCTAGCTACACCTTTTTCTAGATCAATTTAAGGCTCAGCTAGGGTAAAATATACCTCCATCTATCCAATCAATAAAAATAATAAAAATTCCAAAGGCTCACCTCTTCCTTTTCCAACACCTGCCTGTTCTGGGTATGTTGATATACTCAACACTGTTGATGCATTAGGCAGAAGACACCCACATCCTGCGAAGCTGCACTGCTCTGCAGGGCTGACAGGAGTCAGCAGGTGGGTTTGTGAGGGTATTGAAGTAGCCCTAGAGATCTCTCAGAAGAGCCTGTTTTGCCGTAGGCTTGCTGAATGTTATCTTCAGTCATTCTGTGGGTCAGAAGTGGACTTGAGTTCATATTTCCTTTGTGATTTAACTTCCTCTTTCGAGGAAAATCTGCCTGCATTGAAGACTTTTGCCCTAGTGTTTCACCAAGCATGCACATTTCTGTCTCCAAAAATACTTCAATTCTAAATACTCACTATTCCTCAACAAGCTGTAGAGGCAATCTTCTCTTGTCATGTGCCTGGAACAGTGAGACAAATAGAGCCTGTGTGCCTGGGAACAAAGGTGAGCATTTTGTGAGTCATGAACTTGCTGTTCCACATAGTGCCTGCACAGTGGTGCAGGAGAACAGCTCACTTGAGGAGCACAGTTAAAAGTTCAGGTTATTCTTGACACCTTCAGTTGCATATCTGCTCCTCAGACAAAGGTGGTAGGTGCCTTCATGCTGGTAATTTTGGGAAACACTAATGCTCCTCCCACACTTCATGGAATGGAAAATCCACTTCTCTGTTTCCTGTGCCTAAGCTCATCCCAGTGACAAAGAAATAAGCAGAGACCCCAGACATAGGGAGGAACTAAATCTGCCAAATACAGGATTTGGCTGGAGGCTCTAGCTTTTCTCTAGCCCATTCTTCAAGCAGCAGTCTTCTAGGCTTCTTCAAGGAGAGCCTGTTTCGTCTCCCACCCCAAATAGGGGTATTTTTCAACTATATCATGTTACTAATCCAGTTGATCTAGCTCATACTGTTGCTGAGGGAGGTTTCTGCAAGTACAGGGATAGAAAATAGTGGCCAGGGCTGTAGTTATTTAAGACAAATACTCACAACAAGCCTGATGCCAGCCTGATTTTACTGTAAGGACTTTTCTCTTGCTCACCACTCTGTAGGCGGGTGGGTATGCAAGCACTGCTTTGTGCTCCTCATCCACTGAGAGGGGCATTTGCCTGTAAACGGTCAAGTTTTACTGCAGATAAAGGATGTGGTCTTCACATCACAGAAGCATTAGCCAAGTATAAAGCCCTCAAAAGCACCAAGCTACAGTGCCATTAAACAAATAATGCTACAGGCTTTGAATTGATATGTTGTGATAGCAAGTAAAGAACAGTCTGGTCATGTTGCAGATCTCATGCAGGTTTTAGCACAGGTTTGAGATCTTTGCTTTTGCTCCTTATCTCCTGCTCCCTTGAGCCTCTGATTTGGCTGCCACTACAGAGTTGCAGAGCAGTAGGGACCATGATATCATCCTGGGCATGGGGGAAGGGATCTTGCAGAAAGTGAGGCTTTGAGGAGTCCTGCTGTTTCTCCACTGCTTTCTTTAGCATGCTGCTATCATTGACCTGAGGATCCGGGGTGCTTTTTAATCCTACCTAATGCTGAATTTCATAAAGCTCATAAAATATTTCAGGGACTTGAACCAGCAAGAGAGTACATAAGAAATATGTCCAGGAGAAAATGTACGATGATTAGTACTATTGCCTTCTCTACTAAATGCATCAATGAGCATATCCAAATGCTCACTGTATAAAAGCAGCTCTGAGATCAATGCAGAAGACAGCAATATCTGACATGGTGCTTGAGTGATACTTCCTAGGCTCTTCTTTTCCAAAAGCTCCAGAAACCATTCCAAAAGACACACCCTGTACAGATGTGTACACATGTACTGAATCTGGTGCATCTACAGATTTACCACCCTAGGCACAAAAAAACTCATTATGTTTTTTTCACCCTGATTGCTCATCATGTCAAAGCTAGTGCTGACTGGCCTCCCTTACTTGGTTAAAGTGCTGCTTGCCTTGGGGAAGTTGACTTTTGCAAGACTTGCAGATTATGTAGAAGAAATCTGACTCTGTCAAGTTTTGTTAATCATTTAGTCCATTATCTGAATTTAGTAGCACTAAATCCCTAATTGGTTAAAGATAAGAAAGGGTTCAGGCAAATCTAAGAGTAAAGGAAATCAGTATTTAACTAGCACACTACACTGAGAGATCATGGGCTTCATTCTAACAGAAATCATGAATAATTGAACTATAGGACCAACAGAATTACACACAGGTATTATCTGGTAAAGCAAATAATCAGCCAAGGATGTCATAAAGTGCCTAGAGCATCTAAACCACCATGACAGTTCTTCAGGAGCTAAAAAGATGACATGATAAATGTGCTGAGATTTTGTTGCTCCTGCTCGTTGCTGTTGTTAATGTGTTCAGGAGCTTGCTTAGAAGAAAGCTGTCCTCTCTAGCCAAGCAGGTCTGGGGAGATGCCAGTCATTACTGCCCCTATAGTATTCTCAAGCCTTTAGGACGAAGCCTAGGACTGCAGACCAAGACATGCACCAAGCACAACACATAATCCTCAGTACAATTTTCTTCCACACTCAACCCAAGCTCCTGTGCAGGACTCCTTCAAGTACAGTTTGTCTTGCTATTTGTGAGTCAGGAATGGGCACTCTATCCCTCTGCTTCCCTTTTGAGGGCCTCAGTGCCTGCAGGAGGCTAACAGGATTAAAGTGTGTTTTATCTGTCCCAACTCAGTTCTGCAGAGGTCAGTTCCCTTGCTAGACATGAATGTTGACATACACATAGTTACGTAGGCATTTCACCTCCTCTCTCAGGAGCAAAGTCCAGGCTGTCCTATGAGACATTCCTAAAAACTGTTTAACTTTTATCCGCTCCCAAGGCCTGAGCTGCTGCCATTAGGATTTGTTGTGGCAGCCCTGAACACATTCAGATTTTTTTTTGCAGCAGATGCTGTACACCCAGAGTTGCAGAGTGTTCTTCCCCTGAGGGACTGTGCACAACAGTAATAGTGTGAGATACCGTTATATCAAACAGCTTGCATTCTGGAGAAGGAGAGATAGGAAAGTAGCTCTGTCTCATGAATAACTCTTCCCTTCTTTTGTGCCTTCCTAGAAGCCCACCAGTGCTATATGACCTTGCCAGAGAACTACTGTGCCATGACACAGGGCAGAGAATCACAGTAGGTGAAAGAAAAAGTGCAAAGGCTGAGAAATCTCAGCTGTCCCCTACTCTGATGCAGACTGCAGGAAAATCACATTTATAAACAAGTAAACTGACCAGATAGCAAGTGTTATCAAAGATAACCCAAAACAGAAAGCCAGACTAAATGTTTGGATTTTTTTCTTGAAGATGAAGGCAACAACAAAGAGGAGAACAAAGAGAAGGAAGCACTTGGTTTCACAACTCACCCAGTAATGCCACATGAAAAAGCAGAACACTCCTAAGCTACTTAGGCCAGAGCTCTTTGTACTCATCTTCCATCTGGCCTCACTGGTTGTGTTCCACTATGTCCCACCTCATCTCTATGTCCGGCTTTTTCAGGAAAGCCATTGCCTGGATTTTTTCCTGGCCAGGGCATCTCAGGTTTTCTGACTGTGTTGCTCTGCTCCTCTCCAGACTTATTTTTTCTCTCCTACATTGGAAATGGCTGTGTAAGTGGAGATGACAAGTACACACAAAAGGGGCAGAGGGAGCCCAGAGTCATCCAGGAGCCACTGAAGACCAGTGATGTGTCCTAGGGCTGGAGGTAGTTCTCTGTAATCAGGAGAGGCAGGAGGAGTAGAGAGTCACAACAGAAATGCCAAGGTAGGTCTGAATGGAGATTAAATGAGAGTCTGGGTGTTGCACACCAGGAGTGGCACACTGAGCTTAGCTTCTCACCAGGACAGCAGCATATCTAGGGGTAGCTCCTCCAGGCACCCAGAGTGGGAGAGAAGGGGCAATGAGTAAATCTTAATGACTCACAGAGGAGGGACAGGACAAGAAATTGAACACTGTCATCTCCTAAAACATCTGAAAAGACACATTCATAAACAACCCATGGTCACCAGGCTGAGGATGGAGGAGACATGAGAGCTCTCTAGCTGATATTACTTGTTCTATATGGTGACAATAGGTCCTGGTGCCCCAGTGCTGAACAGTTCACTTGGGCACATCTCTCCTTCCTCGTGAGTATTTAGTAAGAGAACAGAAGAAAGTACAATCAGTTCTGTTTTACAATACAGTCATCCTATTCTTTTCATGGTAAAAAATGCCTGCTGGTGGCATGGCCTCCTGGCCTGAACAGAATAAAAGTCTTTGAGGCAGAAGAGGCAGTATTCCTGAAAGGATTCAGAAAGCCTACCATGTCTTGTTGCTGTAACACTTCTCAGTTGTGTAGGAAACTGAGAAGAAGCTCTGCCATTTTGTCTGTCCCAGAAGTCTTTGTATGTGCTTTCAAAGCCTGCTCTCTGAATAACCTGGGTGGTTTGCAACATTACAGCAATCGGGTGCATGTGTGCGTGCACAGATATAGGAGTTTTTCTCTCTGAGCTCACCCTTTACTATTATTTCTGATGCTTTGCAGAAGGGGACCCCGCAGGGACTCACAGCCAATGGAAATGATCACTTGGGATGGCTTCCCAGTCCCTTCTGAGGCAGCACAGGCAAAGCTAACTTCAAACTCCTGCTTTGCATGTTGCTCTGAGTAGCGGTTTCTTAGGCTGCTGTGCCTGCTGGCACCAAGAGGTGAGCATGCCATCAGAATAACGATTGGTACTATCTTCTGGGGTTGGCAGTGGCCAGGAAACAGCACCATCCAGAGCTGTTTGGGACATCCTGCGCTGTAGAGCCCTGGTACTGCCATGCACACAGGCTCTCTTGGTAACTTGCTATGGCACGCCTCAGCAAAGCTGGCTGATTCGGGCTGGAGACCCATCGCTGAACAGCCATTGTTTTGTCAACTGAACTTTTGCACTCCTTCAGCACTCTTCAGCCAGGGCTGGGCTTTAATCTCACCGCACCCCGCGGGGCTGACACCCTTCTGTCACCTGCCTGAGTGCCTGGCATGTGTACAGCATGGCTGGCTGACAATGAGCTATGCCTGGCTTTGCCACCTCTGAAAACGGGCCATAAGCAGGGCCATAAGCGCTGAACTGGTCCACGTCTCCCCCAAACCCGGCACATTCACGTTATCGTATCCCTTAACCTATCAGCCCGGAATGGCAGCTGGACCCGGCACTCAGTGAAATTCCTCTTACTTTTACTGCTCTCGCACTCCCAGGCTCCTTGCTTTCATATTTGGAGACCTGGAATTAGGGTTTCCGTGACCAGCAAAAGGATAGCACATCATCTGGGCTTGTAATCAGCTAGATCATCAGGTGCCGGCTACTCCCCTCACTTTTTCATTAGTTGCTGGTAAACTATGAATACTGATAGTTGTTGCTCTTTTCTTTGTAAGTGACTCCTGCTAGGGTGTGTTTTGTAAAACAGACAGGGGCAGGGCAGCCTCCAGCTAACTACCTCCTGTGCTAAAGACTGACCAGTTAGCAGCAGCTCCAGGCTAATAATAGCACTCCTTAGTTAAGAACTTTGCACAAGACTGAAAAAAATGAGCAAAACCTGCACAAGCCCTTTTTACAAGTTGTATGGAGAATTATAACCTGCTTGAGATAGATAAAGCCTGCAACAAATAATCGAGTGTGAGGGTCTAGTATCATAAATTACCTGTTGGAAGCCGTGGATTCTGCTTTTGTCTTCTCTGTCATCACGGAGTGTTTCTGTATCTCAGTTTCTCTCAGTAAAACAAATGACAGATTTGTTTCTGTCAATTGAAAACGGAAGAGAAGGGACTGTAGATGCAAAGGGTTGTCTGTAGTGCTGACTGACATCTACTGGTAAACCAAAACAGGCTGATAAGGTAACTAGAAGCTTGGCTGTATTTTGGGGGGAGTCAGGGGATTTATGTGTTCCTTTTAAACATGAAAATTTAGGCTTGCTCATTGTTAAGAGTATGGCATCGTGTTCTTAGAGAGACAAAGCAAAGAGACCCGACCAGGAGCTTTCCATGCTCAGGGCTACGGCTGGTTGGGGCTGCTTATTGCCAGATGCCTGAGCTTCCTCTCAGACATCACTGCTGTGGCCTTCCCTGCACATCCACGAGTCTCTCTCTGCCTCACTTGTACTTTGAAATCATGGCTAGGACACCACTTCTTTTCCCCTTGGCTCTAAATCAGGAGCACACACAGCACCTGCCAGAGTGAGCCTCGGACCACATCCAATGCTAGTGCCAACATAAATAACAGTGATAACTGCTGATATATCTTCAAAGCACTTTATACTTTTCCAAACCTCTTCCCAAAGATTTTAACCACTTCATGGCACAGCTGGCACAGTGCAGTTTGGAAGGCTACCCTCTGCAGATTGAAACAAAACACAATCATGCACCCTTTTTTTGAGGGACAAATACATTACTTTACTCATCAGACACGTATCATCTAAGTAATATCAGCTCCTGATGGGAGGCCTGACAACACTTATTTTAAAAGAAAAGCCATATGAACCTACCATTTGGTGTATTGATGTTATTTCTCAACCAGCTTGAAAACACAATTGACAACTGCAGAAAAGCAAATGCTGGGGACAAGTAATTTCCTTGCCTGCTCTACGACACATCATATACATGACAGCATGGACAAAGAACAGACAAGGCACAGTGGCATGGAGATGTACAAGAAATACAAGATTAATGTAAGCACAGGCACATGCCAGTAACAGTTGTTATACACTGAGAAGCACTAGCGCTACTAAAATCACAGCATTGGGGGAAGTAATCTTTCTGCCAGGAAGGGGGAAAAGAGCTGACCTGAGAGACCACTTTAGCCACTTTAGTTCTTGTCTGATCACAGCCAGAGCTGGTTTAGGGCTCCTCAGCATGGCAGGCTGACTGCTGTCCCCCAAGTCCAAGGGAGAGGAAGCTACCAGGCTGTTCTTGCTGCAGTGGAAGGGAGAGCCCTGGCAAGCTAGGCTGGAGTCTCCTGCATTTACCAGAGACAGGCAGAGTAAGAGGCAGACATCTCTCCCAGTTGCAGTGGCCCTGTGGAGACTCCCATGCTCTCCCCTTGCAGGGGAAAACTGGCTTCCCAAGTTTCAGGCATGAACAAACACTGCACATGAACATTACCATTTTGTTCCTCCTGCTGCCCTGAAGAGCAGACTCAATGCCTGGGAGCTGGTTGCCTGATGCTGTTTGGTCACCGTCCCATGGATCTGAGTTCAGCTGTCACACCTCTGCACTTCACCTGCCTTCCCTAATAGTTATGGGAGTCCCTGTGCAGAAAGGAGCAGGGGGGTGAAGGTTTTCTTCTGCTGTGTAGTGACAGGCAGGGCTCTTGCCCTGTGCTGCTGTGGCTGCAGCATCCCTGCCTCAGTGGGAGGTTGTCTGTGGGGCTGGGTTTGGCACAGCTTAGAAGGAGAACAGAAGAGAAACACTGGGCAATGCAGAAAGGGAGGTTCGGAGTCTGTTGAAGAGAGCAGCAACCTTCTCTGTTGAAGAGAGCAGCTAAACAACACTCTCCCTTGTGAGAAATCTGAAGCTTTGCAAAGCCAAGCTTTACAGATAAGTTTTACCTTCATTTTCTTGGCAGAACCTAATTTCAGGATCCTGTTACCCTCACAGTAGTTTATTAGCAGGTTAAGGAGCTCAACCTCAGCCAGCAACATATCTTACACTGTCTCCTAGCACAGGTTCAACTACTGAAGCAGACAGCTGCTGTTTGGATCTCTCCCAAAGGGCCAGACTTAGTTCCCAGAAGATCAGCATCCCAAGCATTTGGTATTTGTGCAGTAATACTGACTCAGGATCTCATCCAGTAATTTGAGTCCATGGACAAGGCAGACACTCTTTCAGAGATCTCAGAAGAACAGCAATCTTTTTTTCCTTACTTTGCAATTATGCCTTGGTACTCATAGTCTGCTCTTAAGCCAAGATCTAAAACAAGGTCTTACAAATTAATTTGTAAGAACCTTCCTCTGTGCCTTTCAACACAGAGAAGACCTGATGAATTGACTACAAACGGCTGTGTGCACTATTTGAGGCCATTATAGAGCACATAGCTCCTCTGTTCAATTACAATTTAGCATATGAATTTTCTGTTTAATTACAATTTGGAGGGGAAAAAAGCGCCTATTTCCAGAAGTTCTCCTGACAGGCTGTTTTTTTTTTCTGAATAAGATAATAACTTCAGTGCAGAGGGGAGGAGGAAGTAAAGCAACACACTGTTCTGTTTTCAGCCAGAAAAGCTGAAGGTAAGAAGTTTTGCTCAATTTTGAATTCAGTGGAACTGGGAGTCAAGAACCATGGCAATATCTCACAGAAAAGTCTTGTCCCCAACAGCAGGACCAGCTGATGATGGGAAGTGAGTCATGAGACCCTGCAGTTCCTGCCTCCACAGCTCCTGTCTGAAATCTAAGTTCCCTGTGGGCTGGACAATAAGCTCCTTCTCACAGCTCCTGCTGGACCCTTGTAGTTGAATGACGCTCCACTTCAATTTACCAAGACTATCTTGTGGCTGTTGCAGCCCTGAAACCTGGGCCATCTGAGGACAGGGCTCATCCTGAGGTCCTTCAGACATTGCCAAAGAGGCTTTTCCCAGAATGCAGTGACACATCCATCTTAAAAAAGGTGGCAATACAAGATGCCTCTACACAAGGGCCACACTAAACCTACCACTGCACTGCGCACTAAACAGTGTAGCGCTAATGAGAGCTGTTAGCAATAGTCTGGTACAGCTCTCATCACTATTGGCTTTAAGCCTATAGAGCCTATTTGAGGTTAACTATTGCAGAATATCAGTGATTAAGGTAGTTGAAATATATTTATAATGGCCCTGTAATAGCAGCAATAGTCTGCACCAATTACAAGGAAAGAAAAGCCTCAGCAAACAGAAAAATGCTTGGAAAAGAAGCATTTTGCATGTGGTCAAAAAACTGACACTCATTTTCACAATTTCATTCTTCAACACAGATGGTGGCAGCACCCACAACTGCAAATTTGTTTCTTTGACAAAACCAAGAAACGTCAAACTTCATAAATGGGGTGCTAGTTTGTAAGGTGAAGTAACCTTGAGATGCAATTTAAGGAGTGAGAAAAATAAATGACAAAGATTTCTTAGTGTCAACAGCTATGTTAGAAATCATATAACCAGAAGTTTGTTCCCTAACACTCAGACCTGAGACTCCACCAACTGCTTCTCATTTTAGAATAGTTCAGACCTTCTCCCAATTACACTTGTGTCAACTCTTAGAGCAGTTATCCAGAGTTAAGCACTAGTAACCTCTTTCCTCTGTACCTGAATCTAAGGTACAGATAGGGTTACCAAGGTAATCTGGAAACAAACTACAACAGAACAAAATTGGCTGTAACCAGGTAGGAGCAACTACATCTCTTCTTCTCATTTCACACTAGTGATTATATTCTTTTTTCTTTACATGACAACCATATCTTTTCTCCTGCAGACCATTGTGTGTTGGGAACAAGTTGCAATATGCCACTCTGGACACAAATGGTCTGAGTTCTGGGGTCCCTACTTTTTGGGGAAGGCTAGATAAACAACATTATGCCAACCTGTTCAGAGGCAGAAATCTACTACATCACCTAGTGCCGAATCTCACCTCTTCCTGAGATATGGGTACAGGGGTGAAGGTGAAGGGGGGCAGAAGTTCTAGCTCTGTGACATGATACATCATTACACTGGAGAAGAGCATCCCTGATTTTTCACATTAAGAGTTCCTGGCAACAGTGGTGTCTGTGTCCAGCTGTCTGGATTATCCTAACAGTGGGGAAACAACTGACAGTGACTTGGTACCATGGCAGCCAGACTGGGAGCACTGGGCTGTTGGGCACTGCTATAGAAGGGCACATCAGACTGGCTAGAGGTTCTTGGGCACCTGAGACCCCAGCACACTTGACTTAGGCAAGCTGTGGTAGACCCCATTTTGGGAAGAGTTGCCGCTCAGGTTGTTTCTCTGTACGTGTTCCACCCTCCAACTTTCTGCTTCTTCTTTCCCCAGCTGGTCTATGCTCTGGGGGTGCAGCTCTTCCTGACTGGCTTCTTCCTCCTGTGAACAAGAAGAAAGTGTGACCTGCAATGTCAGCAAGCTACCAAGAAGTCTAGCAATACTCCAGGAGAGAGGCAAGGTGTGCATGATACTAAAATGTCTTTCCACATTCTCTCAGAAATTGGAACAAGCCTGCCTGCCTATTAAGGAGCCAATACACTGCTGCAATACGCTGATGAATGCACATTCAAGCTTTAGGCAAACAAGGAGAGATTCAGCCCTTTTCATCCTTTTCGAGCACATTCACAGAAATGCTGTGGCAAAGCAAATCTGCAAACAAACATTTGCATAAGATTTTGGGCATGTTCACATGAGAAGTAGGACCTCCCAAAATACTCCTTCAGATGGGAAGGGATCACAAGACTACTCTGCAAAAGGGAGGCTTCTTTCTGACTCTGCTAGGTTACTTTGTGCTGTTTGGCTATTCTCATTATTGAAGCCACAAAACCATGAAGTAGTGACATGGCTCCCACATGCCTTGCTGCCTTTGACTTTAAAGCTGAACATGCAAAATACACTGGTTGACTCAATATGGGCACTCTGACAAAAGTCACAATTCTGCAGTGATATGCTATAAGCACACAGCTGACCCATCTTCCACCACATGTGTGATAAATAATCCACAGACAAGATGTTAAGATCATAGTTCATGACAGCTATGAGCTGCTCTTGCTGGAAAGGACAGTTTGATCGTTTTGATGTCTGAGGATGAACAGTTAGAAAGCAATTGAAGACAGGCAAATTTTATCCACTGCCACAGGGCTGAGGTTGGCCTCAAAGGAGCCAGAAGGTGTGTTTAAAGGTACTAGCGTTAACTGTGGGGACATGAAAACAAGAGGTTTTGTGTCATTTTGCTTAAACAGAAAAGGACTGATCATACAAAATGCTGACCCTGCAAAAGTCTTTTTATCTTAAGTCAGTGAAGATTGAAAAAGCAAAGATACCAGGCCCTTTCTTCCAGCAGAGCTGGTCCCCTGATCTGAAGCTGGTTCAAATGCATGGTGGAGGGCTACCAACCTTGCTAACATCACCCAGTGGTTTGCCCAACAGGTCTTTCCTCTTCAGCTCTTTTCTTTCTGGCACATCGAGCTTGCTCACCACTGCATCAGTCTTGGAGCCAATGCTGTTTATGGACTGTTCCAGCTGCAGCACACGATGCAGGAGGCTGAGGAGACATGGAGAGCACTTGTAAGCTCTTTCTTGTGCTGGATAAAGGGATTTGCTCTAGACATCTCCCAGAGACCTCAAATAGAAGTGAATGCTCCCACATCACTGATTCACACCTACTGGTGACAAAACTCTCTGCTACACTGTGTTTTCATCTGTAATCAGTGGTTCTGCTTAGAATGGATCCCAGCCCAGACACAGTATAATTCCATTATTAAATATAGCACCTGCCTCTCCTTTTATATGGCCCTATGTGGTTTGCTCAGTGTTTCTCAGTAGCAGAATCAAGGTATACTGATTCTCTGTGCTGTGTTTATCCTGTGCTATTCCTATGGAAGAAATAGCCAAGTGTTATTCTTGGACATGGAGGATAAAGGCCAACTAGGCTATGAATCAAGGATATTTATTGCTACAGGACCTTCTGTAAAGGTATTAACTTTCCCTGGCCCAGTTATTTGGGCCACCTTCTGACCTGAAACGTGACAGCATATTGCCTGTGGCTAGATGACAGTTGCAGAGGTTATTCAAGAGGCAGAAAGCAAAATTTCTTAACTCAATCTTTTACAGGAACAAGCAAACTACATTACTAGAACAGTCACACTTATCTCCTGACCTGCTTATTTACACATGTGCAAGATAAAAAGGACCAAATCTTACTGAAAATGCTCAGCACCACTGTAAAGAGTTACATCAGGGAAGGAAGCAACAGGAAATTGGACCCTTCATTTACTGAGTGTTTAAACTACTGACAGCACAAACATACACTTGGAACTCTTCTTTGGAGACCCAAGTGGCCTTATTGGTGTGGTTGTTCCTTGCTTCCATGTAGGTCAGATTCTCATCCAGGTTGTTGTCACTATAGGATTTCCCCAGATTTTCAATCTCTGTATTGAGAGCAACCTGGAAAACAGAGAAACTCCTGCAAATATGGGTACTAACTCAGTGGTCAGCTATACTGTCAGTAACATAGAGCTTCACAGGCAGCAACACACTCAGCTGTACCCAGGCAGGGTTGGAACTGTGTTGTAGTTGCCTGCTTAGTTTACATCAAACCCAAAGATTCCTGAGGCCACTTTGGAGTAATGTCTACCAGACAGAAGATTTTTTTTTCCTTGCCCTTTTTTTTTTTTTTACCCTTTTTGCTTCCAGGTCACACTTCATCTGCTGTTGCTCCTGTTCATCAAGGATGTGGTTGCCATCTTTGTCAAATCTGGAGAAAGCTGCTGTGATCTCATGGTCTGCATGGCCCAGTCTGCAAAATAATAGAAAGCTCAAAGCATAGAATTGTAGAGTGGGAATTTTGAAATCAGTGTATTGTTTCCTCCTGCCAGAGACAAAGCTAAATATCCCAAATAGGCAAGAGATAGTTACACAAACCTATTTAGAACAGAAAATTAAACATTTGAGGAAAGATTTTTTTTTTTGTAGTCCTAAGTTGCCCAGATCTGAGTTAACTGCTCTCCTTGTATTGAAAAGCAGAAAATTTAAATTACCTGTATTACTAAGCGAAAGGACCAAGTGGGCATCCCTCAAACTGACTCACTTACTCCTTCAAGCTATTCTTGAAGTCTTCGAAGTCTAGTTGTTTCGTTCCATTCTGCAGGGCTTTCTGCACATCAGAAATCCGCTCCTTCTTCAGTTTCAGCCTCGTGAGTGTCCGGCTGTAGCTCTGTCACCGAGGATGCAGACACAGAGTCAAGCACACAGACCAGTGAAAAGTAGAGCAGAGCAGACAATGCGATACGTGTGAGCATATGCTAAGTAATACCAGGAGTTTTCAAGCTTTCCACAAGCAAAAAAAAAGCACTGCTATATGAACCTCATCTCTAAACTAGAATCACACCTTCAGAGTGACACTAACACGCTAACCCTCTGCTTTTCTCGTCCCAGTTCTTCCTTTATCTGATTTTCCAACACATCAGCTGTTTAAGATAATGTCTCAAATACTATTCCTTGCAGAATATTGGTCCTGCAGCAGAATTGTGACTTCCCAGGAACTCTTCTGGAATTTGCTCATGGGAAAGCCAGATTTTACCTGCTAGATTTGTGCCTCTGTAACAGGCTCAGTTTAGCAGAGCAGCACTTGCCATGTCATTGATCAAAGTACATTTTATGAAGGACTGAAAGAGTTTTGTCTAGAGACCATCCTGGGAAGAAAAGTATCTCAGAAACTCTACATCAAATAGCAGGATTTCCCCAACACCTGCTTTCTTATCTTCTCATTGCCAAAGGGTCTGGGAGCTTGATTTATCCCAGAACGGAACAGCAACTCTGGTGCACAAAAAGAAGGGGGATCTGGAGTTGGCATCCACTGTTCCTCTCTAATAAATTCCACTTAGGTCAGAGATTTCTAAAAAATGCTTCATGATTTACCTAGAAAGTAGCACAGCTTTCACTATTCATCACCTGCTTCAAGATGTCAGAGATCTGCAGCTCATCCTTCTGGCTCGAAAGCTCCTCCTTGACTTCTGAGTAGGTGTCATTGATGATGGCCAGAAACATGTTCTAGGAAGAAGGGAAGAAGTGAGATGAATAAGCATGAGACATCTTGCCTGCTCCAGCAGCTGAAGTAGCAAGAAACAAGCTCATATGTGCAAGACTTAGTTAAACAAGGAGTTGTTTCCCTATGGGATATCTCTCGGGCAAATTAAAGAGGGTGAAGAAAAGGCCCACTTCAGCCACACCATGTTTTCTTAAGTTTTTGCAGTTAAAGCAGTGGCTGAAAGTACATTTGTTCCCACCTCAAATATTACCTTTGGTAGCTTCTCTTGCAAAATCTTAAGTTACATATAGACTCCTGACACCGGATGTTTAACCTGGTTATTATAAGCATCCCTTTACATCCATTGCCTAGGAAGCCAGTCAATTTCAGTATTCACCTTAACAGATGTTGGCCCTTAATCACCCTGATAATCAAATCTCCAGTTGTATTAACACACTCTTTGCCTACTGTGGTCTATTTGCACTGCAAAGCTATTGTAACCAAAACTCCTTTTCTAAGCCTTTGCACCTAACCCAGGGATTGTCAGGAGGGGTCTCAAACACTGCTTTCAATACAAGGGACAAGGAGGACTTTGTTGCTTACCAGAAGCACAAAGAAAACAAAGAACACATAGGTGACAAAGTAAATAGGCCCAAGGACCCTGTTGGCATTGTCAATGGAATTGTAGTCAAAATCACCAAGAATGATCCGAAACTGGGTGAAACTGGGGGGAAGAAAGAGCACAGGGTCACACAAAAGCACATGCAAACAGTCCTGAGGTGAATCTGAACCTGCCCGCAGCCCAGGTGGGCACAGGCACAAACCAGAGCAGGGTCTAAGTCACTCCAGACTGGCAAGTTAAATGCATCCATCAGGGGTGAAAGCAAGCTGATCTGGTTAGAGCAAGAGGAAAATAAAACAGGGTTTCCGCACAAATTCAGGTTGTCCAAAGTGTGTTTTGATAAAAATAAGAGTCAAAACCAAAACAACCTGAATTCTCCCTGATTAAAGGCATTTGACTCAACAAAGCCATCTCTTGCAAAAGAGTTTGTGAGACTCTGGAGGAATGTTAGAACTGGACAGTACTCTTCAACTTTTTGTAGTTCATAGCCCCTATAATGAAGAAAGTTTAAGTGTATTGATCCTAAGCTTCCTTATCTCAGTTTTCTCTTGTAGACTCCTCAAAGGCAGGATATGGATGCCCAGAGGTCCGTGGAACACAAGCTGAAAAACATTGCTATAGCAGATACCTCCATTAACATCACACATTACTTTGGAGTAATGGAGCTGGCCCGTGGACTGCAGGATTGTCTGAGATGGGATTTTAACTCACTTCCCCAACACTCACTTCTGTGTGTGCTCATCCACCCACTGGTCATCCTCCATCTCAGATATACTGATCAATATCTGTGGCACTTCTGTGGAAACAGATATCCTTAACAATATCCACCATATCTCTTGTCCTTACTGATAAACACCAGACAAACAGAAATCTGTCTGTAGCCCACAGTTTTCTCATTGCATTCTTTTGTCCATGAAGATGTCACAGCCAGAAGGGTGTGAGCAGCTTATTAGCCATTGTGGCTTTATCACAATGAGATACAACAGGTATCTGATTGACATTGAGATTTGCAACTGGGGGGAAGAGCAGAAAGCAGTTAAAATTACAGAAACATTGTACTAACTTACACACTTACATGCATTTAACAAAGGTACTGAAGTTTTCCACTTGTGTCCCAAAAAGAAGGTAACCCAGCTGGGCATAGGCAAAGAAGACAATGAAGAACATAATGGCAAAGCCCAGGATGTCCTTGGCACAACGTGCCAGCGTGGAGGAGAGCTGGGTCATTGTTTTGTTAAAGCTGATGTACTTGAATATCTGCAGGATGGAAGAATGGGGACAAAGTCAGGCCAAATCATCATCTAGGTCATTCTCTCTCATGTATGCACATGCTTACTAAGACAAGAGGTTCACTACAGGACCAAAGTACTGAGGAGAAAGTTGGCTAGGTAATGGTAGCTTAGTCTCCAGGACATTTATCCCAAGTGTGCCACCATCCTTCTCTGGGTTCACAAACATATGACTTTGTTCCCTCTGTCAAAGGAAAATATAAACAGGGACTGCTAGAAGGACAAATCTCTTATGGCTGATGAGGAGCCCCTTGGTGGCTTTCTACCACACCAAGATGTTTTAGTTGAAATGCAAAGTCTGTGTCAACAGATGAGTCATTTCCAGCTCTTGAGTGACCATCATGAAAAAAACCCATGGTTTGCAAGATTATCTTCAAGAAAACCAAAATAGTACAGGATGGACAAAGTTACATGGTACTCAGTATTTTCTAAAACCACTTTTACACCACAGTGTCTAAGCTCATATCCCTGACTTTTATCTCCAAATAACTGACCTCAGAATGCAGGGTGAAAGGTTGCTCAGATTTACTGCAAAGCAGAGCATATGACTTTGAGGAAAATTCTCTGTTCTATAGCTGTTACACTTATTTACTCAGAGGGATGGAAGAGACAACTATCCAGAAGCTATTCAAGCTATCCAGAAGGATGGGCCTGACTGGAGACCTGGCACCTCCCAGACCCCCTGCAATACCTTGATCCAGGCAAAAAATAAGTTGACTGCATTCATATTGTTGTACTGTGTCTGCCAGAATGCCAGGAATTCAAAGTCTGCGTAGGTATTGGGGTGTTTCAGCAACTCTCCCAGCAGCCTGTTCACCTCAGTGGTGCGAAAGATGTGAAACCCAATAGCGACAATGGAGAGCTGCAAAGAGGAAGCGGAATAGTCTGCAGTGACCCCTGTTCCTATGGTTTCCATGGAAATTAAAATGTCACAGAACTCATTGGAATCTCACTTCAGAGCTGCAGTCTACTGGTGGGCTATGGAAATATGGTCTTGATGTGCTGAATGATGCCCTGACTTCACAGTCTCTTGGGCATCTCTAAGAAAGAATTTTTCCCTAGCAGTTCTTCCAGACAGGAGCATGTGTCCACTTATTCTGCTGTTCATTTTAGTATTAGAGCAAAACATGTGCCAGTTCTTGTCTTAGCTAGACCAATTTCCACATTCCTTTGTTTATTTTGGCTCTTATATATCTCTGCCATTGCTCCCCCAAAAAAGTGTGCAAGATCCTCACCAGAATGACAACCACATCCAGAATGTTCCAGATGCTGGTGAAGTACTGAAGCTTGTGGATACGGAGCTCCAAAGCCTCTTCCACCACATAGTAGAAGATAAAGACACAGAACACAATTTCACAGGCAACAATGAAGAAGTCCCACGTGCTGACATATCGTATGAGCTTCACTGTCCTGATTTGCCAGGAGGGAATGGCACCACCAGTGGCTGGAAACTCAACCACTAACCTTGAAGGGGACAAGGAAACAATTTCAAACTAGGGGACAGAGGCTCAGAGATAGTTTTGAGAGGCATCAGACTTGAGCATGAGCTATTCACCAGACCATGAGTGGAAGCGTTGTATATGTGTTTATGCAGCCACATCTCTGCTGCTTCGCCGCCTGTGATAGGAAATGGTGAAAGGTGACGAGAAGTGTAACTGGTTATTTCAGGAAGACCAAGACTTCTCACTAATCCATACAATTTCTACTGACATCACTCAGACCCCCTCCCCACAACCCGTGGACCAAAATAAAATGTTTGCATTTTAAGAAACAAATTGAAGCACTGAGGAAGATGCAAGAGGCTGAAGAATTTTCATCAGGACTCAGCTTACCTCAGAACACAGAACAGATTGATATTTGCATTATACACAGAGAAATCAATAAAGACAACTCGTGTTCCCCGATCCAGCCACAATTTCTCCTTCAAGACTTGCAGGGCTTCAGCACTCTCTTCTCTGGTCATCTTAAGGTCTATGTAGTATCCTCCCCCACTGTAACTGGTTAGTCTTCCCCAGTGAGACGAACCACCCAGCTCCTCCTCAGAATGGTACCTCCACCTGCAACAGACAAGGCACAAACAAAGACTTTGTCTGCCCAGGCTTGAATATAACCTTGTACCCAGGAAAAATTACATCTTCAAGGGTCAGTTTTCAATTGAAGAATTGGCACTTATTTCCTACTCCTAATCTGACCCTACATAATACTGGTAATCATTATGGTTAGTTTTGTGGTTTAGTGCTTCCCAGCAGTGACACAACATTATTTGTAATATTATGGAGGGAAAATTCTGAGGTTTGTTGGCTATTTCAGTCTTGTTTTCGTGGAGGTTATTCTCAGGATGTACTCTATTGCCTTCTACGAAATCACACACAACCATCTGCTTAGAAAACTCTTGTGGTCTTATTTCCTAATAATAATAGCTTCTCATTCATGGATCAAGATTCATGCAGTAAGCAGAGTTATTAAACCTCACATTATTATAGAGAAACAGGTTGTCAAGATGAAAGGGATGCAGTTGCTTTTCTGTGGCTCCTGAAATCCCAGAGGAAAGCAAATAATAACTTGCCAGCTTAATGCCAGCTTGCCATTTGATGGATATGGCCCCAAAGGTCTTTATTTATCCTCACTCTATTAAAAATAGGCAACAATTTCTTCCTGGAGTCTCACTGGATTTTTCATGGCTTTCCCAACATGAAAACTCATTCTGTTGTGCCACTCATTCTGTTATGCTTCTCCACAAAGAAACACTAGATCTTATTGATAGACAAAAAGGACTTTCTGCCTCTGACTGCAAGGGGAATTCCAGCCTTATGTGAGAAACTCACCCCTGGCATCCTGCAGGTCAACAGTTCTTACCTGAACTAGAAGAGACTAATTTGGATTAGATGTACTTACGCCGTTCCGTTGATGAGCCCAAAGGAGACCCTTTCCTCCTTGTCTTCAGAGTATACATCATAGCAGCCTGAGATTTCCTCCTTGAAGTCATCATGGACCACACAGGAGTTGTTCTTCACCTTCAGTTGCCTCATGCGTGGGACACCCAGCAGCAGGTTCTCGTAGTAGATGTATGACTGGGTGCTGTGTGCTGCCAGGGACTCATTGTTGTACCACTTTGTCCAGTAAAGATTATCCAGCAGGGGACCTTGTGCATACTGCAAAGGAGGCAGAGGAGAACAACTCCTTCATAGCTCACACATTAGAGGAGTTTTCTTAGTCTGGAATTCAGGTAGTAAGACTGGACCCATTCCTCTCCAGTCCCCAAGATGGAAAGAAATAGAAGTTTGTGTTGCATGTATGTTAAGGAGGGGGCTGGTAGAGGAGGGATGCTGGGCAGCAGGGTCATCGTTGATTTCTCACAGGCCTGTAATGTGTCTGTGGCACCTTCTATGCTTAATGAAGAGATAAGAGCCCTACAAGTCTCACTGTCTCTTCTAACTCAGTCGGCGCAAGTCTCAAGGAATTGCCTTGGCACAAGTTGTAAATGATGAAAAGTGCATGTGCCAGTGTCCTGGAAACAGTGGTGGGGAAACAGTAGTGCCATTGTTTGCTGGAGTGTTTTAATACAACAGAAAAAGGCAACTCTAATTGACAAAAAATTTCTGGCTGTCAGAGATAAGTGGTTGTAAATACTCAATGACCTTCACTGAGGCTCACGTTATTCTTTCACCCACTCTTTGACAGAAATATGTTAGACCCCAGATGATTTTCCCCTTCTTTATTCTCTTTGATAAAAATCACTGCAAATTAATCCAGCTTCTTCCTAAAGAATCTATAGATTAGACAAGCCCAGGCATGAATTACAGGCAGGTTAATTCTGATGTTCTCAAAATGCCATGAAAACAGACATAGGCTATCACTAAGACTTGAAGACACTGAACTTTAGTACTCAAAGGCGCTTGTGTCACAAAGAAACCTGAAGTAAATCCCTTGGCCTCACTAGGGATTGCCAGTACTTCCTACCTGTGCAATGAGCTGATGCTCATATCACCAAAATTATTTTGTTATGTCGTGCCTGTTTTACTGGGAAATAGATTCATCTGGGTACACACAAAACTTAGCCTAGCCAGTGTTCTGAACACAGTGCTCAGGGATAAATTATACTTGAAATTAGTGAATATTTTGCATGCGAATGTTGTTGTAACTCTTCCTAGTAGCTGGCAAAAGCTTGTGGCAGCAAAATGTCTTGCTGAAATCACTTGATAATACTTCAGAGGGAACTGAATATCCCAGTCTGACTGAGTTTCAGGGCTCCCCATGGCAGGCCAGATTTGTACTCACCACCCAGAAGTCAGCCATGCTGCCGATGGACTGGAAGGAGACACGGCCCTCTGTAGAGGTCTGCAGGAAGAGCTCAGACATCACCTTGGTGTAGTAATAGGCATTGGAACTTGTCATTCCATATGTCACTAAGAGAACAAGAGGAGTGTCCTTCCTGATACCTGACTATTGGAGCCTCATATAAATGTATTTATATATTCTCTTTCTATGTACCTTTTATTTTCACAGGTAAGCTGAACAAGCCACAGGAGAATAAATCTTAAGGCTTTCCACATTCTTAGGGATTTACAAGCTTATCTGCTCTGTGTTCCAGAGTTTAAATGGTCAGACTGACTGACTATAAGAGTTAAGTCATGAGAGAAGACCATTGGAAGATATAACTGAACATTCTAGATAACAGTTTTTGTTCCCTGAAAAAAATTCTGAGGGAAATTTTATTTCTCAGAACAAATGCTATGATCTATATTTTGAATTTCTGATGTGAAGTCATGAAGGCACAAAGACCACCCTATTTTCCCAAGTGAAAAGCTCCAGGTAAGTTTTCATCTACCAAGAAACCCCAAAAGGAGCAGGCTCTAACTTCCACAAACATGTTTTTTCAACTCTCCAGTGCTCCTTCCTTCAGAATAACATCCATCATGGTGATCAGTAAGAACATCTCCTACCCTTGAAAGGACACCAGGAAAATAAAGCAGCTGACATTCAAGACACAACTCCCCCCACACCTCCTGGATGAGTCAGTATGTGATAACATGTACTTCTGTGTGCGTGTCTTGGTTCTTCTGGAAGAGTGAGTGAAGCACTGTCTTCCTGGGCCAGCATGATAGTAACTTAGGGTGGTATTGTCTGTCCATCTCTCCTGCCATAGGCCCATGAAATATAACCCTCTTCACTGTCCCATGCCACAGGTGCTCACTTTTGATAACGAACGAACCTTTGCAAAACCAGCCATTGTCCTACTGACACAAAGTCCACATTAGCATTAGCATTCAGTACAGGACACATCACATTCACTCAGGAACAACAGGGTGAGCTGCCATCTGCTTTATCACCTCAGCCACCCATCCAGTCTCCAAGGGGAAAATCTCCCTGCATTGTGTCTTTGATACCAGGAAGTTTCTAGAGGTGCTCTCTGGGTGTTGAGCATTTACTGTGAAACTTGAGAAAAGACCTTGGGCAGATTCTCCTAGGACTGTGGAGTCAATGGCTATAACTGATAATACCAATCAGAAAATACTGCTTAAGTCTAACCAACATCAGTTAGAATTGGTCAGTAATTTTAATTCTCTGTAGCATCAATTCTGTAGGTGAATGACTACTTCTTGCTGCTATGAGTGCCCATAAAATAAATGTAACATTTACAGCAGAGCAAGGAAGATAGTAATAAAATCTCACATTATTCCCCACATACTGCACACAGAAATGGTGCCTATGAGATATGACAGCTACTTACGTAGACAGATGTCCACCAAGAACATAACATAGACCAGCAGCTCTCGCAGGGTGGTCTTCACGTAAAGCTCCCTGTTTTCAGCTGTGTTCTCAGTCAGCGTAGTGCCCCACAGACCTGTCGGGTATAAAGAAGGCACTGTAGAGTTTTCACAGCTATTCTCAAGGGCCATGTGAGGAGCTGTAGCCCTATTCCAAAAAAACACTGTTGGGAGTTGAAGTTCTGTCACTTTTCAAGGCCAAGCCGCTTTTCATTTCAAAACTTGACCTATAAAAATGTGCTAAATATCCCTAAGAAGAACCATTCCAGCATGAATGACAGATTTGTGACAAGCCAACACTGAAATATACTGGCTTTTTATTTTGCTAAAATGCTGTTTAGTTTTATGTTTCTTCTGTTTTCTGTTCATTATAGCCTGATCTTTTCCTGACTATTTTTCAGCTTACTCTTTGCAGAAATTCAGTCTTTGTCACAAATGCTCTTGAAACCATTATATTTCATCTCAGTCACCCATATGCCAACAGCTGACCTTCTGAGAGGTCTTCCATTGCAGAACTGCATCTGGTGTTAGCTTTATAACTATTAATCCTTTTAGTGTATGTTGAATCATTAGGCCCCAAATATTTGTCTCTTGCTTACCTAAAAACTCTTGCAGATTTCTTGTTAGTCATAAAACTCAATTAAATAACCCAACTCAATATTTTCAGCATAACATTTAGAGCCAAATTATTTTTAGGACATCTATCAATGGAGCTTAGTTGAATCCAATACAGCAATTGCACCAGCTAAAGATCCTATTTCTTCATACAACTCATTAAATGTCACCAGGGTAGTCAATAAGAGAGAAATGCTTCCTTTAAAAGGAGCCTTGATATTTTGGGTTTGATGAACCACCTAATACCATTAGTGTATTTGTTTGTTCTTTTCATAATGGCTTTCTGTTGTGATTTCTGGAACGCTCCTGAATTTGAAAGGCATAAGAACTTTCAATTGAAAGCCTAGTGATGAAAGCTGTGTCAATAATTGCCATAGTCTTGCTGCTTTCTGCAGCTCCTAGAGAGCTCAGCCCTGATTCCTATCCCCAGTAGGATGCAACAATCATCTTCCTGCAAACCAGGATCAAAGCTGATCAAAGGCCTCACATTTGGAGTCATCTCTGGCAGATGACAAACTTCTGTTTTCTCTGGAGTAAGCAAAAGTGCTCTAGTGGTCTGTGTGCATTTATTCTGTCATTTTGATAGCTCTTTGGCATCTCAAGATATTAGAGAGTTTTTTTCACCATTAACTACCATGGTGGCTATTGCAGCCTCTGGGCAGGCAAACCAGTAGCCTGTTCTGGATGATCTAGACCAGCAACAGAAGTGACAGAAGCCTGGAAATGATCTGGAATAACTCCTGGGGAGGAGAAAGTATCATGTGATCCACAGGAATTTTCACAATAGAGAAAAACATGGGGAAAAAATTTGCCCATCTCTTCAAGCTGCTTTTAAAGATTGCTATCTAAGGATGACTACCTTCATCCTTAGATATGACTACACCCCAATCTTTTAACAGGTTTGTTTGGGGCTTTTTCCATGAGCAGGGAACTCCTACTATCCATATGTTTGGAGCAAATGCACAGACCTTCCTTACTTTGAGAACACAAGTGTACTCAGAAATACCTAAATTCCAGGACACTCAAATATCCTTGATAACTTGGTTCAGAGACTTGCCCAAAATGATATCTGGAGGACCATGAGGCTGCTTCAGTCCTTTCAGATTGCATGCAGTAGTAGTAGTAATATTGTATCAGCTGAGGTTTATTTTCAGCTGTGTCTTTAAGAAACATGCCAGGGAAATCTATCATCTCATACATGAAGCACATCCCCAACCGTGTCTCCTTTGGCACCATCTACCCCCTTGGGGATGCAGCTATTTTGGACATGACATTTGGAGTAGAAGGACTCAAGGCTAGAAGATATCCAGTCTTCCTTATGGCACCTTGAATGACCATCCAGCACGCATGCAGCTGAGCAAAGAAAAAAAAACAGAATCTAGAAAATAGGCTATGAATGCAATTCATTTATAAGTCTCGCCTTTCTGGTAGTAACAAGTGACTGATAAAAATTACTGGCAACACCTACATTATCTTCTGAGTGTGCTTTTAAACCAGACTTGTGACCCAGGTGAGTGACTAGCTCAGTCTCAGGTACAGCTGGAGACCCTCTTCCAAAGGCAGTGGAAAGCTGGGTATCCCTCATCAACCCCCAGATACTCAGCAAAGTCTGTCCATGGGCTGGCCATAAAAGAGCAGAGATGGCAGGAGGCAGGCAGGAACCAGGACAGAGTTGCTTGGACACTGCTTAGAGAGGAATGGTCCTGAGCAGTGGCACTAGGAGCAGCAGCTACTCACTACTAACCCCCCAGTAACTGATGAGGACAAGAAAAAAGCTTAATAATCCAACTATTACCACTAGCTATGGACATTTAATCCCAGGAGATGGTTTTTAAGGAAAAAACCCAACCCCTCAAACTCTCATTGTCTAACTGACTTATATGTACTACTTCTATTTTCCATGAGTCACCAAGGTGATTAAATGGAAAGGGAAAGGGGAAAGCTGGCAATGGAGAGGCAGTGAAAAATGATGAGCACCTAGTAAAGATACAAAGGAAGGAAACAAATTCTTCAAGGAAAATGTCCCTGCTTCTGTGAGGTTCAAAGAGTCCTTTGGTCTGTCTGCACACCCTTTGAATTCCCAGCTTTGGTATTTTCTGCAGCCCTATTTACCACCCTTAGTGTCAGGACACACTGCTGCAACAGATAGAAGAAGAAAATTATGTAGTATCATAACAGTTATCATTTGCATGCTCCAGATTCAACTTCAGCAACTCACTAATGGAAGTTTGATTTACGGATATGTTTTTCCATTTTAAGCCTCAAACTAGAAGAAAGAAACTAGAAATGCCTAGAATAAAGCATTTCAGAATAAACCAGGTAAATGATACACTGCCTAAGAGTAATCTGTAATTAGCTACCAAACCCACTCATCAGCACTGTTCCTTGTCCAGGAGAAATCTCTAAAGCCTCTGCTCTGAATTCCACGTGAATTTGTAGTGTTAGACTGTAATGGCAATGGCAAAAGTATTGATCTTAGAGGGGCTGTGCAGTTCAGGACTGGGCTATGCCGTTGTTCACTCACCTGTACTGTTACAGGGTACGTCTCTGAAAGAGGTTCTTGCCTTCCAAGTGAGGAAAAAAAAAGACACATTGGTAATAATTTTTTTTCTTTGCTTTATCTTTCCTGGTTTTAAAATATTAGGATTTTATACCTTCTATAAGGAACTGTTCAAATAATGCCCTTACCTCGGATTGTATCCTGACAGGAGACTTATCTTTCCCCCAGGCTTCTGTTTGCCTCTGAATAAGCCTACATAAAATTTCATTCCCCTTTGTCTTTTAGACTGGAAAACAGCACCTCTTTCTTTCAGCTGTCTTCAGGCAAAGCATTATTTAATATATTGCTGTAATCCCCTACATTTGAGCCCTGACGGTGCTAGATACGTCTATCAGTTCTTATGTTACTGTAGCACAGGAGCCAGTAGCACTCTATCTAGAAAATGCAGACAAAGAGAGAATAGTCTCACAGTGATGGCTCCTGGGGATTCAGAGCACCTAAGCTCTGCCAACAGATTCACTGCATGACCTTGAGCACACCACTAAGTCTCTTACCTTGAAGTAAAGGTAACAGGACAGACCATGAAGCTATAGCAAGGCACACAGAACAAGGATACTCCTTTCAGGTCAGCCAAAGATGATCTCTGGAGTAATGCTACTGCGTGTTGAACATGCCCCTAGGCTACACAGACACTACGAGGTTTCTACCTTCTGCATCCCTTCTCTCCCTCCCCTCCTTCCCACACCATTGCTCTGAGGGCTAATAAGTCCCTTCTAATGAAATATCAGATTTACCTCGGATGCCTCTGAAGATGTAGAAGCAGCACTTGAGGAACAGAGTTGTCTTCCCATCCACAGTTTTGCTCTGTTCTTCCTGGTAGGGCAGTGGATCTCCAATCTCTTCAAAATTCTCGTAGGGATTCTCCAGGATAGACTTGGGGTTGTAGATGGTTTGAATTTTCAAGGAGGTAGAGGGAGAGCCATTGTAAACAGGATTGTCCCAAGCTTTCTTCCCCACTATCTCCAGTTCATGCACTTCTGCTACTTTAAAGTGGCTCTCGGCTCTGTTGTGTAGGTTAGACAAATTCATGACTACTCACTGCCAACAGAAGTACTTTTTAACTGGAATTGTGACGATTGCCTGCCCAGGCTGGAATTAAAAGTTAGCAGAGAGATGATCAATGCCAAACAGCTTGTCTGCCTCAGTGGCCAGGAGAGGGCACACCAGCAGCTCCTCACAGAGAGTGAGCATCCTCTTTCTTTTATATCAGCTCAGCTGATGACACCGATCGGAGGGGTGGCACTAGCCGTTGTTAGGAACCACCGTCAGCCCTATTATGCCAGTCGTCCTGGGAACACCGACAAGTCCAAGAGTCCTTTTCTGCTTCTTACCAGCAGTAACAGACCTAGATGCCGTCGTGAGAAGAGGAGGCTGCAAAGAGCCGGCCCCTACAGGGGCAGAGTGCCTGGACCCCTCAGGCTGCTGCAGCCCGGGTCAGTTCCAGGGGGCTCTCCGTGAGGAGAGGGGCCGGCCGGCAGCCTTTTCTCGGGGCTGGAGGGCTGCCACTTTCAGTGAAGGGACAAAGAGCAGCAGCTCCCGCGAGCGGCAGCGCCAGGGCGGGCAGGTGGCACAGCATCCTCTTCCTTAGCTGATTGTAAAGGCAGGGGTGAAACATGGGAGTAAGAGCAGTGGTCGTTTTGGAAAGCAGGGGGTGGAATCACCTGCAGTGCCTGCCAGCCCTGTGGCAAGCCTGATTAAAAAAAACAGAAAACCAAACAAAAAAACCACCAAAATAACCAACAGGCAAAACTGGCAATAACAGTGGCTGGGGGTTGTCTGCATCCACTTTGCCACTGGCCACCAACAAGTAGTTATCCCAGATGCTACAGGTCCTGCAGGCCTGTGACTGTACCCTGAGGGGTCCCAAAGCTTAACCCTAGGACGACACTCTTGTCTTGGTGATGAGACTATACAAGAATGTGTAGCCTGAGCCTGGTCCTTCCTCAGGTCTGAATACGTAATTCAGAAGAGGTACCTCTCCATGGGTACTGAGGGTTGCTGTTTTTCTGGTACTACCCAAGGAAGCAACATGACTCTCACACTTGTAGGCCCAAGTAAGGATGTTTTCTTTGGACTCTAACGTTCATACAGGTGGCGTTGCCAAGCCAGCTGGGATATGTGGAGATGTCTCCTAGATGTCACCTAAGATCATGGCACTAAGCAGCTGCTTGAACAACAGTGAGGCAAGACTTAACTTGGCATAGGGCACTAAGAGGGCAGCCTTAGTGGCTGGAAAGTTACTGGAGGTCTGGGTTGGATCCTTTGACTGAATTTGGAATTATTAGAGCCTGTTGTGTTTTATTACTCCCTAGCAAGATGAAAGCAGTGGCATGCAATCAGTGGGTTCAATGGATGGGAAGCATTTGCAGAGCTCCCAAGCAGCAGCAATGCTAAGGAATGAGGCCTCAGTGAAAGGCCACATGCCAGAGCCAGGCATCCAGTTGCACTCCTGGGACCATACAGCAGATACCCCTGCCCATGCACAAGTAGTATGACTTATGTTGGAGCTGCTGCTTTGGGGGAACAGGGGGGTTTTTTTCTCACTGCAGCTCTTGCTGCCTGTGGCACAGCACCACTGCACATCCCATCCCATCTTTCAGGATCCAGGTACAGTGCAGATCTGCTGTCTTAGTGGCTGGGGCACCGTGCAGGTGGTGAAAGGGGGGCGTTGTCCTGTATTGAAAGACCAAGTCACCCACCTAGCCCAGAAGACAGGTCATGTCTATGTCACCTGATGCTGAAGAGCCTAACACAGGGCAGAACCAAGAGCACTCTGTAATTAAGGAAACACATGCAATGCTTTACAGGCAGCATGCGGTGACTCAATTTATGTGGGTCTAGAAAGCTCCTTTTCAGCCAGTAAACTTGAATGATGGGAGATGTGTCAGCTGGGGGAGAATATGATCCAGACTTTAGGACCTCATAGATCACTCTGCTATGCCCTCTGTGGTGTTTGAGGTAAGCCTGTGTGGAGCAGCAGTATTTCCTAAGAAACACTGTATGTCTGGTAGCATCTGTGAGCGCTTACCTCACATCTCTTTTTCTTACAGTGCCTTGGGCCTTATCTGCCAAACTTTCATTCTTGTGAAAACCAGCCAAGAGAATTTCTCTTCTCCATTCTTCTTTTTCCATTCTTTGTTGAGATCCGTTTTTCAGCAGGCCTAGAAGAAACCTTTAAGAGATACCCAAGGAAGACTGTTTCTAAAACCAGAAACCACTATCACAATGGGATTCAGCATGTTACAATAAGACAAAGTACCAAAGCCACAGAAGTTTTTCTGTCAGTGTGCCAAGCACACAGACATTTAAACAATATCCCACGCTTAATTCCTATAACAGAATCAGTTTCAGCACAGATTTTGAACAATACTTTTAGTTTTCTTCCAAGAGCTTAATCATCATCACTGAAGTTTGAAGTTTTAAAGATGCCTCATTCTTGAGAAACCTTGAATATAAGTTTAGCAGTACACGGTATTCTATAGTCACTCTTCACTGCAACTAAAACACAAAGAAGGAGACACAGCCATGCATAAATAATTCTAAATCCAAGTTCCTGTTTTCTTACTTAGCATGCTATCTTAATTCTCTTGGCAACAATCCATTTTCAGCAGGTTCTCATCAACACAAGCATTTGGTTCTCACTTCCAGGCAACATAAACAGAGCTAGAGATAGTTGTTATCTCTATGGATTGCATCAGGAATAGAGAAAGGGAAAGCGGGGGTGACAGCACTAGTCAACTGTTAAAAATCAGAAATAAAAAAAGACAGACTTCCAAGCACAGTACCTTGGTGTTGAGTAAACTGTTTATGATACATTTTGAAAATTTTCCCAGCACAGTATATTAATGTTCATGTGTTTTCATTACTTTTCATTTAAATGAAGTCTTCTCTGGTGAACTCTTTTTTGCATCAAACAGGTGGATTTTATCTACATTTGAATAATACCATTTTTATTCTAGTTATGTTCAGAGGCTAAGGAATCCAACCGTCTCATGAGACGTGTTGAGGAACTGACACAAAAGGTGCTTTCTGCAGACAAAGAGGTAAAAACTATTTCAGTAAGCAGCCCTACATATCTCCAATCTGTCAAGATAAATCTGCCTGAGGAGGAGAAGGGTGAAGAGGGAGTAAAGGACATTTTAGCTAAAGACAGATTGAAGCTGACCTATAAAATCTTGTTACCATGATGTACAACTTAGCAACAAGTTTTCATAAACATCTGTATGAAGACATATTTACTAACATTATTTCCTAACACATTGGTGAGCTCTCCTACATTCATGTACCTGTGCAGTGGCCTTCAGTGGAGACTTCACTGTCTGGCTGCAAATTCACAGGAACTGTGCATGTGCAACTCCACCTGAGCAGAAAAGAGCAGGTACAGGATGAAGTTATCAGGTCCTTTACAAGATAATGTTGATTTTTCCTCTTTTTAGAATATAGAGCTAAATTTTCTTTATCTCTAAATACAGTTTTGATTACAAAGAATCTTTACTGTCTCTCTGCAAGGTGTTGTTTTCTTAAGGCTTTGTTGTGATACATGCAGCTGTGCAGATCCATGTGTGGGCATGTTATCACACATGCAGCAAACGTGCTCTGTGCTCCTAGGAACTATCTGGGCCAGCTGGCACTGCTGGGAGAAAGTCTGTCTTTGACACACCATGAGCAGTGATGAATGCCCAGGTGAGCACCACACCTAAAAATACAGACGTGCCTGAGGAGGACCAGCTTCAAAACAAAAGGTATTTCCTCCTGTGAAACAGAACCAGCTCTTGGGGGGGCAACCAACTCAGTTTACTGCCAGACCCACTCTTGTCACAAGTCAAGGAGCTTCCATCAAGGGGATCAAGAGTCACTTCTCATAGGCTGGGCTGTTGTCAGTGCCAGGGGCAGGGTGTTTGGATACAGGCTGCTCCTTTGACTCAGGTTTATCACATCTTGCAAGAAGAGAGACACAATGTATCCCATGGCATATCACAAGCAAGCACCTGCCACTGTCCCTATAAAGACAAAGCAGGACTCAGACCAAAGATTTCTTCCCCAATCCAGCTCTCAGACACAAGAGGGGCTCCGCACAATATCCTTGAGAACATAGCAGGCTGCAAGCTTGTGTTGAATAAATGTGATGAGAAGAAGGAATGCTGATCCCTCTTAGGTTTTGCATTAATACATGGGCTAACACATAGGGGAAAAAAATAGCAGGATACATTAGATGTGAGAGATGAACACCACGTCAGCTTTGTTAACAGAAGCAAGCATGATGGAGAACTGCAGTGTTACATCCAGCTTTCTGAAGAAAGAGCATGATTCATATAAAGGAAGACTAGTTAAAAGCAGGTCTCTGTTGTGGAATTGTTTCCCTCCTCCAGAACCTGCATGCCTGTTGGTGTTCCCACTTTTAGATGCACCAGCCCTTTTAAAAGCATTTAATCCCTGAAGCGTAGGTAATGCCTGTAGGGTTTTTTTTCAGTTCATTCACAGTAAATCTTGCAGTGAAATATTGTTTGGTTTCATTAGCTATTATTTATACTTCAGTGCTTTTCATCTACTCCCCAGTTACATGCTCACAAGTTTAGTAAAGCACTTAAACTCACTATTGTGACCACATCGGTTTGCTGGGTAGTTCTTAGCATGCAGCTACAAACTGGCACAGGGTTGCTCTGCTTGGGAAAGCTCACTTGGAGCATCATTGATCTTTTCTCCCTTTTTGGAGGAATCCCACGAGGATGGTCTTCTAATCTCTCAGCGATGGCAGTCCAGCCCACCTCAGACACGTGCACCCCTCTCAGGTGGGGTGAAAATCTTCAGGGAGCCCCGCGGGATGCTCCAAGGACTGCCATCGCATCCTTGCATCCTTCCCCGGCCGCTGGCAGCCCCGCAGGAGCCGACGGGCCCGGCCGCCAGGTGGCAGCGGCACTCCGCCCCGGCCCCTCACCTTCCATAGCACATTGGGCTTGTCCTTTATCAAACTCGGCCAGTTACTGCCTGTCACCCCGGTTAACAAGGACAATATGGGCAGAGCCAGCACAGCCTCAACAAGACCCAGCCTGTCCTCGCCAGGACAGAGCAGCAGCAATATCCTACAGCCAGGAGCAAGGCAGCCAGCCTTCTTTAAATGCTCAGCAGAGCACTCAGCTATCAACCAATCCCATCCGAGGACCAGTGCAGGTGTTCGGGATGAAGGGAGCGCAATTTATTCCATCTGGGAAAACTTTCTCTGGCTGGTTACTGATCCTTGCATATCATGCACAAGCTACAGCATGAGTGGCAGACGTATGCCATGGAGAACACACCGTGGCCATCTGCTGAAAGCTGCCAGGCTCTTTGCAGTTTAATCATTGCATGTTGACTTCAGGAATACTTCGACCTCTCAGGGCCTCTGGCAGGGGCAGGCAATGCAGATATCCCAGGCAGAATAATTTAGGGAAAGTCCAAAGGGTGGGGCTGGGGGTATAAAACTGGATTAGCAGTTCAAACTTAAATCTTCAGCACTGGTTAACTGTCATGTAACTCATTCCTGGACAAGGAACTCACCCTGCCTGTTCCTGTCAAGCCTGGAGCAAACTTTAGCAATGAGAGATACTGAAATCAGGGTCATCCAGGGCAAAACATCAGGCATCTCTAATACCTGCTGCAGGAGTATCCCTCTCCCCCTCCTCTGGCAGCTGTCAACTGTCAGCATTTGACATTTTGGTGCTGTTTTTCCCCCAGTCTATGGCTAAGGCTCACATTAACACATGCTGAAGAGGAGATACCCTGTTCCCATGGGTGAAAGAAATGTTTGTAATACATCTAGCAGCATCAGAAGGGCAGGGTCCCTGCATCTGAAGGCCTGGCACATCCTGAGATCCAGCTGTGAGCCCCAGGGAGGAAATGCAAAAGAAGGAATCCTGACATCTTCGGAAGCCAAGGCAGGAACCCTCTGGACACTAAAGAGCTTCTCTACTTTTACCTCAGAGCTTTTACATCCTGAGCTCGCTCCACTGTTCCTTTGGGGGAAGGTGCTGGCCAAGTCCTGGCTAGAGACCAGAGAGGCAAATTCCTCTGGAGCTGCAAATGATTCACCACATTTCTATTTTTTTTCACTGGTTTTCTGTAACCAAACCATTGTTTAGATGAAAATCATTTGTTTGCACAGTCTCATGCCGCACAGTATTCTTTTTCTCTACTTATTCGTCACCGTTTAATTCCAAATAATCCATTAAGTTTATATTCTATAGGGAGGAAGACAAGATGGGAAAAGCTTAGGTGGCCATTTGAACACCCAGAGTCTGTCAGTAGTTTTGGGATTAGGTGCTGCATGTGATTGATATTCAGGGATGAGCCAATCACCTGATTGAGCCAGTTTTCTTAGCATATACTTGAGTGATTGAGAAAGAGGAGGTGAAGAAGGACTTGGGGCCAAACCAGTCTCTGGCAACATTATGTGTCTGCACACCAGTTTGCTCCTGTCTGTGTTCCAGTGCTTTCCAGACTCATTCTATCTCAGCATTCAGGTATGTCAGCTGAGATCCTGGAGTACCTGCGGGGTGCTCTCAGCATGCTACAGAAACTGTGATCAAGTGGGGACATCACTGGGCAGGAGACATTGCAGTAGCGGTTTGAGAGGTGTCAAACTGACAGGCATTTATCCTCCAAAGCTGTACAGATGAGTATCACACATGAAACCAAAACTTTGCTGCTGCAGGACAGGCAGCAAAGGATTCTGCCTGGATTCTGCCTGTGTGGTATTTTTGCTGTCCAGGGAGGCTCTTCAAGTTTTAGGGTTGCTAATCTTTCCATGCAAATCCTTTTTCAGAGTTGTTATTTCCAAGGCACACCACAGAGTCAGCAGGCTATTTAAAAAGCAAAATGGCACAGTGGACAAACAAAGAAAACCCTCAGACCTCGGGTGCCCCCAGTGTCAAGCAGAACCAGACAGTCACTCCCTGTGCCATTATTTGTACACCTACAGTTCGCCCTGCTTGCAGTGTGGCATTGTGAGCACGTGCTCCGCTGTTGCCCCCAGACTCTTACCTGCAGAACTGCTATCTCACCAAGTTACTCTCCCAGTGCAGGTTCAGATAGTTGACTCTTCACCTCAAACTAGAGCTTTGTGCTTGTCTAGAGAATTGCATTCTATTATTAGTTCAGTCCATGTATCCCATTTGACAAGATCTTACTGGAAAATCTAAGCAGGGTGACCTCCAACACATTTTCTACTCTTCCTAGTCCACTACAGTCTACAGAAGGAAGAAGTTTGGTCTGTCTTTCGTCACGTGTATCAACAGGGAAATTCAAAGTGGCTGTACTGCAGCTATGGATCCCAGAGTCGTTCCAGCAACCCTCAGACTGAAAGTGGGGTCTCTTAGCCCAGTTTCCCAGCACCTCGTCAACCATCTTCATCTAGGTAAAATTAGAAGGATAAGAACAGTGGTGATAATGTCATATAACTCTATACCAAAAGCCATAAAATTCTGCTGCTTCACCCTTACCTTGCTTTATTTTCTCAAAGAATCAGGATTAAAATCACCTGGCATTATCAATTAGAGAAGGTTGAACTGATTTCTGTGCCAACATTAGTTGTTCTTGAAGTTTATTCCTGAATCCTCTGCAAACATGATCCTCTCAAACACAGCTCTGATGAAGGAAAACACACACCTTCCAAAACACACCAAATGTCTGCTGTGTGAATGTGTGAATGCATGTGGTGGTCAATCATCTGCTCACCTCTCCAATGCCATGAGGACCAGACTTTGTAAGAAGCCTTTGTAGACTGACATTTTGAATGAGACTGCTGTGTTATTTCTGTCACAAGACTAGAGACAAAGTGAGGATGCTTTAAAAAGGTAACAGAAGTAGCTAGAGAAGATGATATCGGGCTGCAAGGTCCCCTCAGTGTTACCTGCTCAGGATTTCTTTTACACTTGCAACAGAACTCTCTCTCTATTAACACTCCAAACACAAACACCAGGTTAACACAGGACATTTTTACCCACCAAAACTAACAGGAACCCAGAAGTCTGCAGCACTTCACTTTAAATGAGGAGGTAGACATGGAAAGGCAAGAGTATTTTCAGCACCATTCTTTAGAGGAGACAGGGTAGACAAGTTCTTTAAAGACCTGAAAAGGCGGCAAAACCAGGCAGGCAGGTAAGGGAGTAAGCAAGGAAACATAAAAATGTTCCTGGCCAGAAACCTAACAGCTCGTAGGACCTTTTTGCTGAGCAGAAACATAACAGCTTGTAGGACTTTTCTCCTTAAGGACTCAAAATGTAATTTACTGCACCAGCCATGCATACTGCTGCAGCCTATACACCATAGTGGGGAGGCACTCTGCTCAGGGGAGAGTCCTGAAGGATTTTCAGTTTCAAATGGGCTTAGACAAAGTCATGAGCGCCATCCCTGTAGGCAAAAAAATTCCCAAAACCAATAAAATGCTACTGACAATATACAGCTCTTCACTGGGATAAGCAGAGAGCAAAAAGAGGAAAAGCAATGCTAGCTTCTGGAGCAGCACAAAGCTCTCTGCTCTAGTCCTGTTGTCCAAGAGGAAAGTCAGAAGCAGCAGACAAGGAGAGGCACATCCCATCTTTGAAATATTTCTTTGTGTGCCATTGCCCTAGAGTAGGGATGATTGGCTTGAGGGTTCAGCAAGTTTCTCCTTTGTCTTTCCTGCTTCTCATCCCAGCAGCATGTATGCATTCTCAGGGCAAACCCACCAGTGTCTCCCTGCCAGGGTATGTCTGCTTCCTCTAAGAGGAGTTTTCTATCAGAAACATCTCCGGGATAAAAGTTAATATCTGAGATTCAGCCAGCAAGTACGTAAGGGTGATGTCTCCCAAATCTTTGACCCCAGGTTATTTTTGACTTTGGTGAACTATTTTTGTTCTCCTAAATGTTGGGGCAGTCATCAAATGGTCAGACTGCTGTTGCAGCAAGGAGACAGGGTAGAAAGCAATGATGCAGAGCACGCACACAAACTGGATAAACAGTGGCATGGAACACTGTGTTCTGCCCAAGAGGCAGCTGCAAACTGACCTTGGATGCGCCCTCACCATTCCCCGGTGCTGCGGTTTCCCCCTGTGCTGAGTATGTGGCAATGTGTCCCCAGGGCTCACGCTTACAGCCACGCAGCATCACCTCTCTCCCCACACAGGTGGAGATCCGCCCGCAGACGCAGCACGTATGTGTCAGCTGCACCTAAGCCGGGCTGACACCATGGAGCACAGAACTCTGTGGCACTGCCCACTCCACCTGAGCTGGGTCAGAAGATGTGCCACCGGGAGGTGGCATTTCTGCAGATCCCTGCTCGGCACTCCCACGGTGCTGGCGGCAAGCGATGGGGTACCTGGGAGGATGGTCGCAGCTTGAAGAAAGAGGCAGGAGATGTGGGCTGGAGATGTTGGAAAGAAGGCACAGCAAGCCTGGAGGAGAGAAAGGCCAGCTGAGATGAGCCGAGCACGCTGCAGCTCGAAGAAGGGGGGCTGCAGAAATGCAGAGGTGACTCTGCCCAGCAAGCTCAGGGCGGGAGGGTGAGATGGGCGCTCGGCATGCGACTCCTTGGCACCTGGCCTGCCATATCTGATGTGGGTAGAAGGACACCAGAGAGCACCAGTGCTGAAGAGAGGGTGGCAACACAAAGACCGCTGTGTTCCTCTCTGGTCTCCATCCCTTTCTCCCCCTCCTCTCCCAATTTATTTACCCGAGTTCAAAAGACAGCCTCACAGTCCCGAGGGGCTGGCTGAAGTGGCCAAGGGGTGGGCTGTGAGGTCATCTTCAATGAGGGCAAAAATCCAGTATCAACAATGCTGCCCATTGTATGGCCCTGTTTAGACAATACCGGCTGGGTTCTTGCTGCTGGCAGCCGGAGGACTGGGAGCAAAGCCTGTTTGGGGTAACAGGAGGGGAGAAGGTGGGCAGGGTGTCTGGCATTGAGTCAGACCGAAAGAGATGGAGCAAAGTGCAGAGATAAGCACCCTATCCCAATCATCAGCAAGTTATCAGCCTAATTCTTGATGCTGATAAGATTATCTTGGTGCTTATTTTCTCATCAATGGCAGGGAATTTAGCCATCCTGGTTATAGCCTGGAGCCCTGGCTGACACCACAGTTACATTTGCATTGCCTTATAACCCTGGCAATGAGACACCAGTGATTTCAGCTACTTTACTGACTCCCTTTAACCCCACATTTCCCACTCAGTAGCAGCAGGGTGGCAAGGTAAGCATCGGCTCCTTCCAGCCCTTGCCCTTCCAAAGGCAGTTGGGGGTTTGGCCATTGCTATTCTTCTGGGTCCTTCCAGCTGAGGAGCCCTGGTAATCCATACTGAGCTTAGCCATGCTTGAAGGGTGAGGATGGAGCAGGGGATCTTCAGGAATTTGTGGGAACCATTGAATTTATAGAGCAATGGCTGATGTTTTAAGGTGTGTGTGTGTGGTGAGGGGAACATGATAGAAAGCAAGCAAGTGACCGGAATGCTGCCAGTTCTCGTAAACATAAATAGCACTTTTGGTAAATGCCATGATACCAGGCTCCTCAAGTCACTGTGTCTGGAGCCAGGTGACTAAACAATTCTTAGCTTTCCATTTCAAGTATGGAAGCCATTTGCTACCTCTCCTGGACAAGGAAGAGTGTGTGAAAATATAACATAGGATCATCAGCTTCCAAAAGAAAGCATGAGGAGAAAACAACATCAAACAAGGGTGGTGATCCCACGAGCTGGCATCTGATCCCTGGCACCTGAACTCCTGAAACAGACAACCCCAAAAGACCTGCATCTGCCATCGTCTCTCAAGCAGGCATTAACTCTGAACTCTTGTAGTCTGAGCCAGGTCCTGTCCCAACTCATTCTGTAGCCATGGTCCCCTAACCTATTTCTCTGCAACACATAACTGTGCCCAAAAGTCAACTTGTCAAATCCAGAGACACCATTAACCTAAGAGACCACTGGCAGCAGTGGTGAATGATGGCAGTGTTCATGTGCTCTGCAGAGTGGGCTCAACACCTTTGAAGAGCAGATTCTTTATGAGCATAAGGAGGAGAGATAGCATTGGTGAAAGAATGGAAAGCCACCCTAGCACTGCTCTTTGAATGGAAGACCTACGGCATGACTCTCCTATGCCTAGAAAAAACTCTAAAGCTGGAATTGCTTCATACTTCTTCAGGAAATCAATGCAAGAGATGCAGAAAATAATACTAGGAAAATTTTTGCAAGCCTTTATTTTTGGCACAGGGCTCATTTCTTTCCCCGGTTTTCAGCTTATTCCCTCCCTTGAGTCTCCTCTTCTTGTTTCAACTTCCAGCTGTGAAATAGAAGACAAAGTGGGAGACAGGGAATCTTGTTAAAGAAGATAAATAAACAGCATTAAACAAACCTTGCAAAGCCCTTGCAGCAAGCATTTTTGTGTACATGGCTTTTTCAACAGTTTTGGAGGGGGTAACTGAGGACATCCAATAAAATTTCCAAGATGTCAACACCACATGAAATCCCCTTGCAAAACTTACTGCTAAATGGAAAAACATTTTTTTTTTTCAGGGGAGAATAGGAAGGAACGTGTTATGGTAAAAGAACCTTAGATTAGCTTTGATGCTTTTATCTGCATTCTGGCACAGTGGTAGCAAAACCAGGGTGGTTACTGCATCCCAGGACAGGAATGTGACAGTTCTTTCTCTTAAGATGTCTTCTCACTGATACTGTCTTGTGGCAAACCTCACTGCTGGTTTGTGCCTTGTTTTCCCCAGCCTTGATGAAAAACTGCGAGACCCTCTGACAAAAAGAATTCTGCAAGAATTTTTCACTAGCCCAGTGCTTCAGCTGAATCTGTAGGGAGATCTTAGGAAGGTGGAAACACCCTTACCTTAGACCATGTATTTCTAAAGAAATCCAGTGCTGAAGTTCATGGCCTGTGCTGCCCAAGACACGGCTCTGCTCATTGTGCCCTGCACCACGGCTCTGGCATTGCATCAGCTCTTTTATGAAAGACTCTGACCCCGGGCGGCAGTCACCAGATACAGAAAAATTGAATCAGTTTCCTGAGGACAACGGCTGAAGACAAATGTTCATGAAGCAGTGTTGGTGAACACCATGAGCAATGTAATGCTGCTGAAGGCTCAGCTGGGAAGTTCTCCCTGGAAGGAGGGAAAAGTCTTTCTGGATAGATACAAAACTAGAGTGGGAAAAACCCTATTTAAGCTGTATTACTGTGTTTATATAAACATTTCTGTTTTCCGTCTTGGGCTGCCCAATGATCCTCCTTTTGTCGCAAGCCTTTGAGCATCAGAGCTGAGACAGAAGTCTGCAGCTGGGACTCACATGGGCAGGGCCAGGTGATGGGGCCAGGGGTGTGCAGGGTGCCAGCAGCTCTCCACAGGAAGGAGCCTGGCTGGCACACCATGGCCAAGCCTCTAGGCCACATAGGGCCAAAAAGCCTTTCGACATCAAGGCCAGATCTGCTGCAATCCAAACACTGGAAAAGCAAACCATGCTGCACGCTCTCCACTTCCTCACCCAGGTGTCAATGCCTGAACCTCGTGGCCACATTCAGGAGCATTAACTTGTTTCAAAGGTGATGAAAATGGCAGCTGGAGGAGTTGGCCAAGCTGTGCAGGGCATTTCTTAGAACTGTCCTTGGCACAGAAGACTTGAAACCTGCCAGGTGAGCACAGCCCCGGTGATGGTCAAGATCCATCTCTTCCTCTATGCAACAAAAAAAATGTGATGGTCACCCCCCAGACTAACTGGGCAGGGGAATATGCAGAAAACATATTCCTCTTGTGAGGGAGCAGCCAAACGTGTTATTAATTTTAGATGGTGAAAGTATAGCTGCCCTGTATAATTCCTTTTAGTTGCACTCCATGTCTGAGGAAAGAAACCCATGGAAAAGGAAAGGACTTTGGTGGGTCTGAGTATCTGCAAAACTGCAAACTTTTAATTCCCCAAAGCCTCACTGTCACCCACTGGTAGCAGCTCCAGGTCTGCTCCTGGTTCATGACATTGAGATTATTTTCCCCATGTGTTATGAGCTGGAGATTACCTCTTTAAAATCATCAAGTACCACCTTCTTTTTTCAAAATTTATTTCTTTTCTGGTTTTCCTTTGGAAATAGCAGGAGTCAGGTTTCTTTAGGGTAGTTTTTAGCTCAGTTTGTAGTTCTTTCAGCACTCACTCAGAAAATAGGTAGACTCTTTAATTTAAACATAATTTCTCCTCAGTGTTGTTAACCAAACATTTAATGGAGAGTCTTAAAAGAAATGGTTGAAAGTCCCTCCCTGACTCACGTCCACTTTCACCATCCAGAAACATCTTCTGATTTGGGCTCTCTGTTTAAATATTGTGTCTCAAAAGGTAGGCATGACTCAAGATCCTAATATCAAATTCAAACACCTACTCCTCACAGACCTCTTCATCCATCACAGTGAAATGAAAAAGCAGGGACATATTTCCCCCTTTGCTGGACACCTCTAAATCTGGAGAACAAAGGGGCTACTGTTACTCTTCATTATCACTTTTCCCTTCCGGTGATTACAATGCAACTCACTCCTGACAGGTGCCACTGAATAAGCCACGGTATATTTGAGCAGCATCAGCCCAGGGATGGACTCTGCAAGATCTTGGTTGTCTGTCTGCACCTCGTGGGGTCAGCTCCATCACAGCAGGAGAGCTCTGGAGAGGATATATGTCAGAGGATATGGGCACACTTTTGGCTTCTCACATCCCTGCTCCACTCCCAAAATGACTCATATGTCAGCAGGGGACAGAAAATGAACTCAGGACACACTATTGAGTAGGGGAAGGAGCTACAAGAGGTGCTGGCCAGGGTGGTGGCATTAGGGTTACCCTAAGCCTTGGTGCTAAATGACTGAGGGTGCCTGGCACGGTGACCACACGGTGGAGTTAGAAGAGCTGCCTCCGGGCTCTGCCACCGAAAAGTTTGATTTGTAAGGGCCCTGTTTTTCACTTTTAATGGTGAAGACCTCTGTGGGATAGAGTTTGAATTTCAGATAGAGCTTGGATTTTGGACAGAGGCTGGATATTGCTGACATTACTGGCTAGCGAGGAGGTTGTTATGGAAAATAGCTGATGGCAAACTGTGCTGCTACTTTTTCCTGCCATCCTCTGCTGAAGGCACTGTTTTCTGCGAACAACAGACGGGACTCTTTCTAAAATGTCAAAACCAACAGTTTCCAAACTATTTGTGCATATCGTGATGAGCATCTACACAGACATACATGCTTATCCGGACGTAAGTTGTGGGGTACTTTTCTTTGCAGAAATGTGTGATTTCTACACGTGCATATACCGTGTAGAATGCTCCCCAGACAGATCCCCAATACAGAGCAGATGTTTCATGCTGAATCCCCTTCTTCCCCTGCCGCAACCCACATCCAGCTGGAGAACGGGCGCGGGGGCTCCCTGACATCCTTCACCCTTCGGGAGCCCCTTATTTCATGCGGGGCAGCCCTCGCGGCGGCGGAGGGGGTTCTCGGGGGACCGCAGCAGCCCCGGCGCGCCCCGGCGGGCGCGGGACCGTGCGCGGAGCAGTGCGCGCNTGGCCCTCGTCATCCTCCTCTTCCTCAGCATCCTTCCTCCCTCCCGCCCCACTGCCCGCTCCGCCCCGCCTCTCCCCCCGGCCACGCCGAGAGCCGGGCCCCCGCCGCGATTCGCCGCCCTCCGCGCTGACCCCGCGCATCCCAGCCGCGGGCAGGGGGTCACCGGGAGGCCGGGGCGCGCAGAGCCCGGCCCCGCCAACCTCCGAGCAAGCAGCCCCCCTTAAATACCTCCGCACCCGCCTCCACGAGCCGCACAGCTCGCCGAGCGAGGAGCCGACCGGAGCCAGCCTCTCGCCAGCGCCGGGGACCTGCGCGCCCGCGTACCGCCGCCGAGCAGCAGAGACAGGGCCGCCCCATGCCTGCGCACTTGCTGCAGGAGGAGGTAAGCGGGGCCCCGGGGTGCGGGTGCTTTGTCTCCCCCTCGCCCCTTCCTCCTTCATCGCCGCGGCTCCGGCAGCGCTGCGCTGCTGCTGTGTTGGGAAGAGGGTCTGGGCGTCCACGCGTGTCTGTGCGTGCACACACACACGTATTCACACGTGTGTGCCCGCGCCCTCCCCGCACCGCTTCGCAGCCGTGAGGCGAAGGGGTTCAGTGGTAACTTAAGACATCACCCAAGCCTGATGGGGAGCTCTTGGAGGAAGTGGAGACATCGGCCTTTGAGGTGATCCTTCTGGATCCCGTGCCCTCAGGTAGACTGAGCATAAAATACAGGTTTATTTTGAAAACACCCATCGAAGCAGGCTGGGTGCTTGAAGCACGAAGGGCTATTCAAGAAAATCTTTTGTGCCAAGAAGTCATAGTTTTTTTGATAATACTCAGACTGGGATTTTTTAAAATGTTCTTAATTAATTTTCTTTTTAATAAAAAAGAGGTTTCACTCGCAGTGTTTTAAAACCAAATATTGCAGCAGGAAGCGTCTCTAGGACAGACGCAAGGTGAAAGCCGGCTGCCCAGATGAAATGAATGACTGTGTCTGCAATGCTTGAGCCAAGCAAGCATACAGGGAGACTGCCCAGTTTTGGCATAAGAAGGTCTGAATAACAACCTGACACCAGTAAGATGTGTGGAGCTGTTGGATTTTTAAGGGTTTTAATTTTTATTTTTGACCCTTACAGCAGCCAGCCTTTGCCCAAGGGGAGGAGGCAGGGGCTGGATTCTGGTGTTTGTGCTCTCACCTTCTCATCCTTCCCCCCTCTGCCAATGCCTAGAAGTGGATGTAAATCATAGCCCTGCTCTTTTCCTGTCACCAGCACACAGGGTCTCCCTTGGTCCTTTTGTGCAGGTGCCATGACCTTCCAGGGAGCTGTGATGTAAGGAACTTTACTTTTCTCCCCTCCCAAAACGGATGTCAAGGGCAGCGTGCTCAAACCATGTTTCATGGTTTTGGCATGTATTTTGGGTCATATCCTGGAAGACAGAAAGAATCCTGTCCCTGGGTCATGCCGGGCATATCCAAATATACTGGACCCGAGATTCAGTGCCCTGGGGCCCGTACACTGTACCCGGTGCAGGAGCCTTTGAGCTGCAGTTGGTTGTATAAGATGGCTGGGTGCCAGGATCACCTATGGCGTGTTCAGTGCTGGGGGTGTAGATGGGGAAACACATCTGTTCTGCAGATGAGAGCTGCAAAGTCATTCAGAAACGAGGGGAAGCTAATGAAAATTATTTAGCTGGCCTCCTCCCTCTCTCAGCCCTAGACCCCAGATCAATCTCCATCCCATTTTCATCGGTAGGAGCCACTATGGTCATAAGGGGACAAAAGTCCTCTTTCTTTCCTCGTTTCCCCCGTTTCTACCTAAACAGCTGCCCTCTCTCCCTCCCTCTTCCCCCCATGCTCCTCCCACCAAGTCTGTAACGGTGGAGCTGTTTCACAGCTACTTTATAGCCCTTTTGTTCAAGGTTAGTTTACATGTGAGAAATGAGCAGTCTGATTATATCAGTGTAATTCCAGCAGTATAGGTATGCTGGTAAAATTCCTCATGTGGCTACTACAACTCTGGAAGAGATTTTTTTTTTTTCCTCTTTGCTGTTTTCTTGGTGCTCTCCCTCCTCCTCCTCTGCCCCTGTGTAACTTTGACAGTGACATAAGCTGTCGTGGAGGAGAAAAATGCAACTCGAACCCCACATTCTTACTCTGGAAGCAGCATGTCCATATGGGGCGTGTTACCCGTCTAATTATACCACCAATCACTGCTGGGAATTTTTCCTGCATAGACAAGTCTTGGATCTTTTTGGTAGATTGTCTTTTAGCCAAGAAAGAAAATTGTACCTTTCTGCCAAAATGCCAGATGAGAATATCTAACACTTGGGAACGGGCAGGACTCCTTTCTCCTTGCCTAATCTCTGGATTAGAAGCCATTTCTCATGGCTCTTTTGGTGTGGGGATTACCTCTAAATTCTCCAGCAGATGAGAGTACCATACCCTCAGAACATTAATTAGGAAAGCAGGCAGAGACAGCCTATAGCCAGGATGCAGAAGAGCCAGTCCCAAGCTCAGTAGCTTGCCTGTGTGCAGTGAAGGCAGCAGGATACTTTGTGTCCAGTTTTTTCCTTTCGAACCTTTGATTCCCCAAGGAAAAACTAGAAGCGCTCCTTCTGTAGAGATCATTTTACTTCCCAAATGCAGGGGATCTGTCAGCCTTGCCAGCTCCTCCCCATCGGAAGGTATGTCTGTAACCCTCTAGTTTCAACCCTTGGGAAAGGGAGGAGTTGGGGTGGCCACGTAAGCTGCCTGGCCTGATTTTAATGCCTCCCTCAGGAAACTAGGCCATGGCAGGATGGTGGTCTTTTATGAATCCTGAACACCTGAGTGGGAATCTGCTGTTAACTCAGGAGAGATTTCTATTAGGAAAGGAGCTTTCTCAGCTTGACCATGCTCCCTGCAGCAGTCTGAGCTCTCCTGTTCCTGCTGGCTGGCCTTTTGTGCCCCTTCACCTATGGCAGAGGGATGTGTCCCTGGGGCAGGTTCCCAGGGGCAGGGGTGGGGGTGATGTGTGCAGGACACACTGCTTGCATCCCATGGGGCACACTGCTTGCATCCCACGTGCTTGGCTCCCCCAGGGTTGAGCCATGCTGGGCACTTGGGCTGTGAGTACCAGCAAGGGCATGGCTGTCTGGATGGAGATGGAAATTGGTGATTCAGGGTTCAGTGACCTGTCTCATTAGGATCAGTCCTGCCTGCTCCTTTTGTCATGCATGCCTGGCCGGGCAGGCTGTCACTCAGCCAGGGCAAACAAGCATGTTCTGAAGGAATGTTGTGTCACAGTTACAGAAGGGAGTCAGGAGCCAAGCTGAGCCAACTTTGCTGCTTAAAACTTCCTCTCTGCATGCTGGTGGCCGTAGATCAGAGGATTGTCATCCCTTGCCTCAGTTTGCCTGTGGGTGGGAAATGAGAGAGAGATAAGAGTCTTAGCAACAGGCACGGGATAAGTAGCTGCAGTTCTAACTAGAAGTACCTCACCTGACTGCCTCCATCCACTGATCTTCAAGCATGTTGGTCTTGCCACATCCTATCTTGGAAGGTAAGGCAGGGAAGATAAGGAGGCACCCCAGAGGAATCCACCTGTGGATCTTCCTGATGTTCCCCCATGATCCCTGGTGGGGTGACACAAATAAATAGGATATCAGGAGCAGCCCATTCATTTATTATAAAACTGTGTTTCAGACCATATTTCTCTCCCAACTCTTTGTTCATTCACAAGGTTTCCTTTATTGTTGTCTGCTTATGCACAAGCCCAGACCACAAACCCACCTAAAAACACCCACTAATCAAACGGAAGGAAAATAAAAATCCTTGCAGTCTGCAAATGATCTCACCAAAGGGACTGGTGGAAAAGAGACTGGCTTTCAAGTATATTTCTTTACTTTTGGCACCCTACCTACCATTCACCTCCTCTCCAGAAAGACCAGGTCCCCATCCTCTCAGACCATGACTCCATGTGGCCAGAGCAGGGTCTTCTTTGTGCCAAGGGCTCAGCTGAAAGAATGGAGCCTTCGAGGGAAACTACAGGCTGTGAATCTTTACACTGCCAGCCTAGATGCATGTGTTTCTATTTCTTGAATTGATAACCACCAACTTGTTTTGTTTTCTCTTTTTTCCTTTCTTGAAAATATCCATTGCTACCTCTTCAAGGAGTTCTCCTCCACCTCCAGCACCACTGCTGTTGGCACAGTCACTTCCCGGGTGACCAGGAATGGAAATGCTGTCACGGAGAAGGACTTACTCAATCATGAGGACTTGGCAGGAGACCGGGGCATGATGGACGATATCTTTGATGAGACCTACCGGGAGAAAGAGGGCCCCAAGCCCCCGCTGCGCTACGTCTGGAGGAATATCATCCTCATGAGCCTGCTGCACCTAGGGGCCCTATTCGCGCTGACACTGATACCTTCTGCAAAGATCCAGACACTGGCATGGGGTAAGCACATTCTTTTATCTGTTTATTGGCATCTGCAACCCCCTAATCTGTTGGGTGGGGTTTTTTTCTTCCTCTGGGCCCACAGACTCAGGGATGAGAGAGAAAGAAGCAGGAGGCTTCTTCTAGAAGCAGCTGTTCAGCCAGATTCATAGCAAGCTGTGGAAGAGCTTGCTAGTGTCTCTTGTAAGGTCATACATGAGAGGGAAATATTTGGCAGAGATTTGGCTTGTCTGCTGAAAGAACAAACTTGATTCACAGACATTAGGTTTGGAAATATCCTGAATATGCAGCTGTTTCTGGGGTGAAGCACAAAAACTGTTTGATAGAGTACTGTGACAATGCCAGAAAGTTAGGGAGAAAGATGCTAGCAAGAGCACCTTAACGGGTGATTTGGGAGGCAAGGTATAGAGCACTATTTGGCATGAGATTGCTGCCCAGACATGAGAACCACTCCTGTCCTTACCAGGGAAGTGTAAATCCCACAGACCCTCAATGGTGTATGAGGGAAAAGAGACAAGATACAGTTGTGCTGAAGATAAAAGTCAAGAATTAAGTCTGAAGCTCAGATCTTTTATAATTCTTAAAAAAGCACAGATTAGCCATCGTCATCCCGGAACTAAGCCTGACAACTTTCAGAAAATAAATAAGCATCTCTCCAGGCAGCAAATTCCAGTGGAAAGCACAACCCAGCAGCAAGTAGCTAGGCAAAGCTCTGCTTTCTCAGAGATCTTGCCCTGGGTAGGAACCAAACTTCTCCTCTGACTGCTTGAAAGACAGCTGGGCCCAGGGCCCACTCTGCAGGAGAGCCTCGCTTTCCACGAGCCTTTGTGCGGACCCCTGGAGGAGTCCAGAAGCCAAATGGCTCCCAGTAGGGAGGTCGAGAGACTGCATCCAGCCCTGCCTCCCCATGAAACAGAACATCCTGAAACAAAAAGCAACAGTCTAGATTGAGGCCTGCTGGAGTGGCATTTGGGTTCAGTAGTGCTCCTGCTTCCTGGTCAGCCCGGCTATGGATGGGCCCTGGGGTGATCTGCCTGGTCTGTCACACTCTCAAAGCCTGTCTTCCTGATGGCTGGGTGCAACAAGTATCATAGCTGAACCAGGAAGGAGATGGCTTCCTGGATGGCCAGGCTGTCTCTTCCTCTGTAACCATATCAGCCTCTCACAGGCAGAGGTCTGGGGGATGAACTTCACTGGAGGCAACACTCAGAGTCTGGCTACAGCATCCGCAAAAGCAGAAGCACTGATGTGTTCCCTTGTGCAGCCAGCATGGCCTTTCAGGGGGATGTTATGAAAGAAGACTTTGCTGGGCCTTTCCCTTGTGAAAACCTGACAGGCTGTACTTTCCCCTGGCCTATCAGAGCTGGGCAGAACATGCAGCCTCAGCATGACCTTGGAGGAGCATTTCAGGGCTTCTTGGTCCTGTTCTGTGTGTCCCATCCCTGGGCTGGAGGCTAAGCAAAGACTGCTGGCTTCTCTCACTCACTGAGCTGACAGCCTGGGTCCTCCAGTTCCAGTCAGATAACCTCAGGATGTTGGGGCAAGGAGAAGGAAAAAAAGTGAGTCGAATTTACTGATTTCATTTCAAGCTACTGATATGCTCCGTGATTTCCAAATCCATCCAATCCTTCTCCCTTGAGTTCCCTTGGGATACTTAAGAGGGCTTGAGCATCTTCATACAGAACGTTAATGCTGTTTTGCATCCCACCCTAACCCAAAACGGTCTCTGAGGCAGTGTCTTTGCAACTGTCCGTCTCTTTAGGATGTCTGTACGACATCTCATGGCGCTTCCCAGGAATCTGCTTTGCTTTTTATCTGATGTCAATCCTTCCTGCTCTCCTTGCTCAGTCAACTCTGGCGTGAAGTGTCAGTTGCTCTCCTGCCACTGTGAGGCACTGCAAGATTCCCTGGTGGATTCTGGAGTGACATGTTCTGGGAATGGGAGAAGGACATGGTGTTTGGGGGAGCTGCACTGTTCTGGACTGGCTGAAGATCCATACTGCCTTACCAAAGCTGGAGTAGCTCCACCAAGCTCCCTGTCCCGCACTCCTCTTCCAGGAAAGGACCACTGTTCATGGCATCTTGCAGCCAAGTCAGAGCTCCCTTATAGTCCATTCTCCTCCAGCACTAACTGGAACTGGAATACTCTGATCCTCCACAGGTCCACTTTCTCAGCAAGGCTTCTTGCTCCTTGCATTGCCCTTCTCTCAGCTCATACCTTTATTTGGCGTATACAAGGCATCTCTGGCTGTCATGTCAGTGACTTGCTGTTTTTTCCCATCACCCTCTGGTAGCAAGGAGAGGACTACAGTTCCCATGTAACACACAAGGATAGTGCAGCAGAGACTTAGGTTGCTCCTAGCAGTACACCATGGGCTCATGGCAGGCTAGCTCTAGCAATGGTAGTTCTGGAGCTGCTGGAGTTTTTGCATGTTTCTTTGTTTGTTTTTCAGATAATCTCTTCCTTAGGTTGTGTACATGTAATACAAAATTAACATGGCCCCAGATATTCTCTGTTGTGGTGCAACAGGCAGCTGTGGGGCCTGGTAGCTCATCTACCTTCTCTAATTTATCCATTGCTTATACCCACTTCATCCAGGCCACCGTCTCCTTGATGTTCCTGTCCCTTTGAAACCAGTTATACTGGTGACTGTTCTCTTTTGTTTTCATTTCTCTATGTGCTGATTCCTCTTTGTCTCTCAAGCTCCCCAGCCCTGCCTTCATCATTGTTTGCTGTTCTTCATTGCTGTGTGCATTGTATCCCCTGATCTCTTTCTGGTACAGAGCTTCCCAGAATGAGCTCGGGTTGTTGATCAGGTGAGAGCTCACCATCACAAGAGCTCTCCGAGCCTGTCCAGCACTGGCTTTCTAGTCAGCTCTCCTTTTATTTATTGTCTTCTCCACTGCACTTCTCAAAGTCTTGCCTAGTCTTTCACGGATCATGGGCAGATTTTACGTCATTTGCCAAGTGGCACAGAGACGGAGTCCAAAAGGGCAGGATGCAAAGGTCATGGACAGTTTCTTCTCTAACTGCTCAGATCCCCCCTGGAAATGTGATTTGTGGGTAGTCTTTTTAGCCCTTGGATGCAGCAGACTGACAGTAATTGTGTTAACTCCTGTTGGCCTGGACAGCAGTGTCTGTAAACAGTAATGGTTCCTCTTGACGTGGTGTTCTGTCAACACCTCAGTTCCCTGCGGTGCCAGTGGCTCTAGAAGCATGGGTTGATACTATATTTTGTTGTTGCTGTATTATCTTTGGACCAAGGTGAACCTTGCTGGATAATTTCGGTAATTCTGACAGTCTGAAAATCTCAGCCAATACTACCCCCAGAGATACGACCAGCAAAGGGTTTACAGTAGATTTTTTACTTTCCCATCAAGACTACAGCTGGCAACACCTCTCCAATTAGTGTTTCCTCCAGGCTTAAGTAGCAGGTGGTATGCTTCTCTGAGTGTGGCAGGGAAGCTAGGTTTCAGTGACAGCAGATCCTATTGCTCCTCCTAAACACTGTTCCCTTTATGCAGCCTGTAAATTTCATTGCCCCTGGTATCTTTCTCCTGAGCATAGCAGGACTCACCTGTCTAACAGGGACTGGGCAACAAGGAGGGAACAGTCTTGAACTGAGCAAAAGCCAAAGGACACCTCCTGGACCAGGAGCACCTCTTCATGTAAACATCCTTGGTGTTCACTGCAGGTGACAATGCTTTCAGCACATTCCTGGTTTCTCATCATAACTTGGGTCTGAATCTGGGCCCTAAAGAGGTAAAGCCTAGTGAGTCACAGCTATGACTGAATGTGGAATGTTTTCTGTTTCATTTTTGGAGCATTGCGTGCTTATTACTGCCACAATTCTTTGTGGTCATAATTCTTTGTATTCCAGTTGTATGGGTCACTGGGAATATCACCTGTGAGTTGCCAATCTTTTGAATCTTGTGCAGTTCAAAGCATGGTATGGAAGATGACTTTGAATCCTCAGCTGATAGAGTCTCTAAGTCTTTCAGTTTGGGGCAGCATCACAGGGCAGGTGTGAAAATCTGTGCTACTTTATTTCACCTTCTCTCCTCTTTCCAATTGAATTCATAGTGGATGATCTTGGAGGAATTTTTCTTCTTCCCTGTGAGATGCTGATTCCCTGACTATGCAGTGATCATCACTGTACCTATTTGTAGGGGTGAATTCTCTGAATCATAAGGATGCTGGATTCTTCTGCATTCCACAAGGATTTCAATCATTGTGCATATCCTGTCACTGTCACATAAACTCTTAGATATGGCTGATGGATCCAATTGTCTCCAGGTAGGGTTTGGCTTTCTGTGGGGCTGGTGCCAAGAATGCACAGACTGAGAATCAGCTGCTTTCCCACAGAAAGTGTCTGCCCCTTAGATAAACTACAGCTTCTGTATACGGGCAAAAGGCCAGGCAGCACAGGATTATAATTAGAGAGTTAAGGTGATGTAGTGACCTGGGATGCAGCTCCAAGAGAACTCAGCATGAGCTGCTGAGGTTTGGGGGCTTTGGATGGAGGCTTCTATACGAGGGCACCCAAAAGCAGTGGGTACTCTTCAAAATTTTTACAAAAGCTTCCACGAAAGGCTAGCCAAAAGCAGATACTGGGTTGTTTGCGTTTGGAATCTGTTGATGTCCCCATCACATCTCTTTTGTGATTCCCTGTGCTTACTGATAACGTCTTTGTTGCCGGTGTCATCTTTTCCCAGCGTGGATATCCACAGGCAGATTCTGAGAACTGTCTGTATAAGAGAGATACAGATGAGCTTCCTTTCCTGCAAAGCTTAAATACAACGGTGGTCAGCCAGAGTCATCTTCCTGGAGGCCTCTTTTACCAAAATATGCTCAGTCAGCATGTGGGGATTCACCAGATAAGAAAAGCTGAAAACTCAGGGCTATGAATTAGGCCTCTACTCATCTAACCTGGCATTTATTTTCTTGTGCTATTGAAGATCATGAAAAATCACACAGATCATTTGGGTCCCTGGTACACTATCAATCCATAGGGCCTGCTTGCCCTACAGTGGACAGATGGGCTCTTTCTCTAGCAAGTTACCCTACACATCCATTGCAAGGTGCTGTTGTTTATCATGGACCCTCTGTCCTGTGTTATCTGTGGGGATCGTACTGATTTAAAATGCACCTTAAAATTTAAAATAAACAGGTCGTGAGTTGGTTCATAACTTTCAAGTCAGAATCATGAAACTGAGGAAGATCTTCAAGGTTTCCAGCACCAGTAAGGCCAAAGGGACACCTGAACCAAATGCCCTCTTCCATCATCCTTCACTTCTTCCCTTCCAGGCTTGGACAGCTTTGTGAGCTTTGTTCAGCTCCATTGTCTCTTGCAAAGGCTGGATCCTGCTGTATTTGCATGCTTGGCTCTTCTGAAAGACCGCTGAGGTGCTGGGAGACACAAGGCAGAGTTGTGCTGGTCCAAGGCTTGTGCTGCATTCAGCAGCAGGCAGGGGAACCAAAGGAGATGAAGATGGGGAATCACGGTCAGATCACCAGACAGGGAAGGTCACTCTTGTGCAGCGGGATGGAAGTGAGAAGGGTTCATGCAAGTTTAAGGGGCCAGAAGATGATGTTAAATCAGCCAAGACAGGCTTTTAGTGGATAAGAGACTAGGTTGGGAATGTAGAAAAACAAAAAGGAGGTGACAGAAGGAAGATGAGGCAGGAGATGACAGGAAATAAATCCTGTATTACTTTGAATGAAAGAATGGGGCCATGCCTGGCACAGGTCTCAGATTTCTGGTTCTGGACAAGTTTCTGTCAGAGTATCTCGTTTTCTGGGTTCAAGATAAACTTGATTAGAGCCATTTGGCTGGACTGAATGGCTGAACGTCAAGGATACTACCAGCAATTCCTATCCATGGACTTATGTGTAAGAATAAGGAACTCTTTTCATGATAGATACAATTGGCTGAAATGTGCAAATTTATACCAGGAAAGTTTGCCCTGGGGGACTGGTAAGAAGGCATTGCTTTCCCCAGAGGACTAGAGGTGGATCACTTGAACTGCTTACAGCTGTTCACCCTTCCTTCTTTGTGTCTGAGCTGGCAGATCAAACCAACTGTCAAATGCTCTCTTTCTGCCAGACTTCCTGACCCTTCCTAGAGGAAGAGTTAATTTGCAGAACCACTTTTCTTCTTACCCTGCTTTCCTGGAGTAATGCTGCTATGAAACTCTTGGAGTCTTTTCTGCATTTTAGTTTTAGCATCAGCTGCTAGAGCTGAGGTTAATTTCCAGAATTCCCCGGAGAACAAATGGGCACATAGATCAGGGCAAATATAGATGTGTTTTTTTACTAGAGGGATGTGTGTTTTTACTAGATGCCAAAGGGGCAAGGAATTCCTTCTGCCCTGTGTGAAGAGGGAACACAGCCCTCAAAGCTCAACAGGGCCCAGCAACATTTGCCCCTGCCATGGACACAACTTGCAATGAATCCTTAGCCCTGGGGTTTTCTTCTGTGAAAGGTGCAGGAGTTGAGCAGAGGGAGGGATCAGAAAGACCCTGGGAATGGTAGCCTCTGGGCAGATTTTAAGCCAGTGCAACAGCTGAAGGTGAAGCCCAGGCTTCAGTGGGAGGATAGGTTAGATCTTTTCTTTTAGCCAGCTTCTGCTCAGAAAAGGAGCAGAAGAAAAGCCTAACCCTGGGCTTGAGCTGTCCCCAAGAATGCTAAGATTATCTTTCATCTCTAGGTGAAGACAATGTAAAAGAGATTTAGTGTGGAGAGGTGAGATAGGAAAGCAAGAGCCTGGATTATTTGGGGTGGAAGGAAAGGGAGAAGCTATTCCCTGGTGGACTGCAGTGCTTTTACCACAGTGCTTTATGGAAGCAGGCACCTTATACAATTTTGACTATTCTGGACCATGACAGATAGCACTATGCTGAAGAACCAACCCTTGTGACAAAGCTTCTAAGGGGCAGCCTCCTTCCCTGTTAGAGATGAAGAGCTGAATTGATTTTCCCCACATTGCCTAGGAGGCCTGTGGTAGCTTGGGCACTCTCACATTGAATTTTATTGCCCCAATCTGTGTTTTCCATGGATTGGGGAAAGGCCCACCTTTGTGTTGCTCTGCCTGAAGCTTTGTTCTAACTGCTCACACACACTTTCTTTTCCTTTGTAGCTGTTCTGTGTTTTGTGGTGAGTGCTCTGGGGATCACAGCTGGATCTCACCGCCTCTGGAGTCATCGGTCCTACAAAGCCACGCTGCCCCTGCGCATCTTCCTGACCATTGCCAACTCCATGGCCTTCCAGGTAAGCACTTCCTCAACGTGCCACTGGTCCTCAGAAGGAAATGCTCCCATGAACCCCTGTCTCAGATATGGGACACAATCTGATGAAGAGGTTCCTCTCTCCTACTATCTCTTGTTAGGAAAAAGATGGCTCTTTCCATCTAACACTGCAGTGCTAGAGTCTGTCTTGTCTTTACCTTGTCCCATCAGAGGTTGACTATGAGACAAACCCAATGGGGAGAGGACAACTGGCCAAGACCAGTGGTAGGAAAGCTCTCCAAAGCAGGAATGTACCTTTCTCTCAAGGTGTGGTCTCCCTGTGCTTGCACCAGGTCTCATGAAAGAGGTGTGGAAGTATTAAGTGTTCTCCTGGTGTTGCCTCACTCTCCTTTTGCTGTGTGGCTGATAAAGGAGGAGACATCTGCAAAGCCAAGGACGTAGAATTCTACAGGATGTAGAATTTGCTACTTCATAAAGACCAAAAACTTGTTGAGATTTAGGGCATGTTTCTCTCGTTTGGAAGAGTGATATTTAGGACTAATCATGTTACAAATCACACCACTGGCTTCCAGAGAGTTGTCCCAGGTCAGTGGTATTTTAAGGAGAGAAGGGTTAGGCCTATTCAGAGTGGCACAAGTGACTGCAGGCACTGTTAAGCACCTTGGGAGATTGCTTCACCTTTCAAAGAGCATTAACCTCAGGATATTGCCTAACTACTGTGAGAGTACTTCACAGTCTCCAAAGAAAACAAAACTGCAAATCTGTAGAAGTCAGAGTGAAAACCCAGATTGGCATGGCACAGAAAAATAAATCCTCTCAGGCTTGCTGCTGTAAGTCAGCCCTAACAACACTCCATCCTCCAACTGTACTGAAGGGTTGCTTGTCTGTGGGAAGTACTCCGGAAGGTGTCAGAATGCAGCACTTTCTGCTATAAAAAGGTGAACACAAAAGTATCAGTGCTGTGCTCTTAAGTAATTCGCCAGAGGATATTACTTTGTTTACATGTAATCAAAACAGAGTAAAGCTTTTTAAGCCTTGGAAAAGCTTTCTAAAACATTATTGAATTTCTTCTTCACTGATAGTACCAAACAGCAGTCTTTGATGAGGGAGAGGAGGCACCAAGCTGCTGATTCCAGCCAGAGGTCCAGCACTCAGCAAGGCAACAGGATGGGTTGCTGTGTATTAGCTAGTCCTGTACAAAGACCATCTTTCACAGGGTTATAGGGCAGAGGGGGAAAGAATTTGCTGAGCTATTGCTATAGGGGATAGGAATAGACAAAGATGAGAGACAGACAGATATTTCAGCTTCAATAGGAACTAATCCAAAGTTTTACTGAAAATTCAATACTATTCCCCATGGATTTTCTTAATAGTTACTTTCAGTGAGATCAAGAGAAGATTTATGTTGAATTTATGTCATTCCTATTAGTGGCAGCAGAGGAGAACAGTAACTTTTAAGATCACGGAAGTTTATGGACTGTCTTATCTTAGGTCCTCCACAAAATGCCTGTTGGCTGCTCAGAGACCAGTGTCTTGTAATTTCAGAGAATTTGTGAATTCTGCCTCTAACTGGCTTTTACACCTACAAGACTTGTCAGCTACAGCACAACAGAAGCCCTCACACTCATAGGCTGTAGCTGGAAGCTCCCAAGGAAGAAGACATTCTCCTTGGCTTTGCTTGCTCTTCTCAGAAAGCCATGATTTTCAGTCAGGGTTGCAGTTAAAGGTTGTCCCAAAATAAGACCTGTAGAAAAGATAATGAGCTAAAGTTTGGGTCAAGATACAGATTTTTCAGGTTTGAGACTCCTGATTTTGTTTGTAGACAGGGTGTGGTGGATGAAGTCATACCATGATCCCACTGTGTTACATGGTCTCTTTCCAAATTTGTGCCTCCTGCCTCCAGCAAGACAGGGAAAACCTTCCCATGTGTGCAAGCCCAAGCTGGCTGTCAGCTTTCAGGCTGGGCTTTCTCATGTTACATGGTGCTGTGCAGGGTCTAGAATGTGAAAGAGACTTTGGGTCATGGGTGAAACTTTTCCAGCATAGGTACTGGTTGAGTTTCTCTGCTTACTAGACAGGGAGAGCAGCTGGGTTTCCTTCTTCTGGGGAAATACTGAGTGACCAAGCTCTGGCCAAGATTAGCAAGCATTGCTGATACTTGGAGATATCTGGCCGGAAGGAAGACAGTAGTTCCCAGCATTTGGAAACAAGTGAGAGTTTAATCCTGGCCCATATCTATCATTGCCTTCTTGAATGGCCTGCAGATAAATCATTTTATCTCAGTTAAAGGAGGAGTGGTTACAATACTTGAAAGGGACTTGAGGAGTCGTGTCTCTGTTACAGGCTCCCTGTGTGGACAAGTCCCTTAGTCTTTCGAGGCAAGAAATAGGGATGGTTATGCCATTTCCCTACCTTCAAAGTGTTTTCAGGAAAAGTCCTAGGTATGTAGGAGATTAAGGAGCCTCTTGTGTAATACAGGTAATAGAGCTGTGGTTGGATCTCTATTTCATGTTTTCTAGGATGATGTAATACATGTCTTTAAGCTCATTGAAATCTTGATACAAAGAAATGATCACAGGCTTATGAAAATCTATTCTTGAAACCAGCCAAAGCAATCATTTCATAATACGAATGATAAAAGCATTGACATTTTCCAAACTGTATTGATTTTGCTGCTTAAATGGAACAGTAATGGGGCTGAAGAGAGGTATTTTTGAGAAATGTCATTGAAATGGTTTGTTTGTTCTCTTTCTAAAAAAGGGACCTTAGTTTTAAGACTGTTTGATTTCCAATGGGAAAAAAAAAAAAGTTAAAAAAAGTCTTGCCCCCCTCCCAAGTTAAACATCGGATTAGGCAATCCCAGGACAAGCAAGGCAGGATGACCTATGGGAAATGTCAGGCACAGGGAAGGGGCAGGTCAGCCCTGGCTGGCACTGTGCAGCGATGGGGACAGGGATGGGGATGGGACAGAAGCCAAACATGGAAGGGCAGGGCACCAGCCAGCCAATGAGAGTGGCTGCTGCAGGGGTGGGGCACAGGATGACCAATCAGAGCCTGCAGCACCATGGGTGTGGTGCAACCCCCAGCCCACAGTTGGCCAATCAAAGAGCAGCACTGGGGCGCCCCTGGAGCTGCTTCCCCAAAATCTGGAGAGGTGCATCCAAACCCAAACTCTGTTTTAAAGGCCAGAAACCCCAAACCCTAATGGGACATAATGCCACTGATACAAGTTCAGGTCAATAGGATTTAAGTATTTAAACATTTCAGGCCATTTTGCAATTTGAAGGGAACATCTCCAGTCCTGGCCCTAAGTTTTCCCTCCTGTTGACTTGCAGAATGACATCTACGAGTGGGCCCGGGACCACCGCGTCCATCACAAGTTCTCCGAAACAGACGCAGACCCACATAACGCCATGCGGGGCTTCTTCTTCTCCCACATCGGCTGGCTGCTTGTGCGCAAGCACCCGGACGTCATCGAGAAGGGACAGAAGCTGGACCTGAGTGACCTGAAGGCTGACAAAGTGGTGATGTTCCAGCGCAGGTCAGTGGTGGGGGCAGCCCTAGTGGGGAGCCACGGGGAATGGAGCAGGGACAAATGGGCTGGGAACTCAAGTGGCTGTGATGGAATGTGAGAGGATGGAGGGCGTCGTGTGAGAAATGTGACCCTTCCGCATGCCTGAGGCTTTGCTGTGAGATGAACTGTGTGAAATGAGCTGTTCCTCTCCTATGGGAAGTGTTTAGAATCCAGTGCTACCTCTAGCCCTCCCACACTCTTCTCTTGCCTGCCTGCCTACCCTGCAGCATCTTGCCAGCAGCAGGCTGAGCTGCCCACCACAAAGCCCCCCCAAACCCTCTCCCCCCACAGCCCAGCTGCTGCTTTGGCTGGCGCAAAGCCCACACACATGTGCCTCTGAGACATCCCTGGAGATTGTACACCTTCCAGGCCATGTGTGTGCCCCTCTTCCCTCAGTCTTCTGGAAACAGTATGGTGAAAGAGGGGTTGAAAATGGAGATATGAGAGGGGCAGTAACTGGGAAGGACAGTCTTGATTCACTGGTGCCTCTTGGGTAGGATATCTCTCAGCCATCTGGAGCTATGCTAGGACTGATCCCCAAAGCAGGTGAGCCTATCACCAGGGCTGCAGGGATGTGGGACTGAACCCATATAGTAACCAGCCTAAGTCAGGAAGTCCCTAGTTCAGTCCCAGACTGATTTTTCTTGTGAGTCATCAGAGTGGTTCACTTTCCTCTACTTCCATTCTTCTAGTGTGAGAGAGCCCACACGCTCATCTGTATGCTCATCTGTGCTACTTGCTTGCACTGGTTGATGGGGTGTATTTGTAGGCAGAGCAAGGAGGAGTTGCAGCACTGGGCCTAAGCCAGAGAAAGGACCATCTGTGGGACTCTGGATGCATGGGGTTGGTTTTACAGGGACCAGTGTAGCTGAGAAGCAAATGACAGATGAGGCCAAAAGCAGCAGCTGGTGTCTGGACTCATGGTGATGGGGGCATTGCTTTGTGCATATGTGAGGAGAGCAGGATTTAGTCTGAGTGTCTTGCCTGATGATAGGACTTGGGAATCTCCAGGCATGGCTTCTGCACATCCAGAGCAAAAGATACAAGGCTCAAGAGTGAGGCATTTCTGCACTTGATTTTCCCTGTATAGCATGAATCCTCCAAATGGAGGACTGAATCATTCCTTCCTGTCCTGCCTCTGCCACTGAACACCTTCCTCCTGGTCCCTTCCTTTCCAGATACTACAAGCCCTCAGTGGTGTTGCTGTGCTTCACACTGCCAGCTGTAGTGCCCTGGTACTTCTGGGATGAATCCATCGTCATCAGCTTCTTCATTCCTGCCATCCTGCGCTACACCGTAGGGCTCAATGCCACTTGGCTAGTGAACAGTGCTGCTCACATGTACGGCAACCGGCCGTACGACCAGAACATCAACCCGCGGGAGAACCCCCTGGTCAGCCTGGGGGCCATCGGTACGTTCAGCATCTGTGTCTTTGCTGCAGGGGGACTGTAGAACAGGGACTGCCTCTTGGGGCTGCAACTGATTCTAGGAATTTCTATCAATCTAGCTGTCCCTATCTCCCCTGCACCTTTCCCTTCTAGCCTTTGCATCTGGGGGTGTTTCCCATGCTGGCCAGTGAGTACAAAAGGGCAGTGGGGTTATCAGCTCCCATCAGACTCTTTCCAGGCTGGAAAGGACTCTGCTACACTTAGCACCTTCTTATCTCAATGCCAATATTTTATTTACCCTGTTCAGAGGTCTCTGCCACGTTCAATAGACTGAAAAACATGTGCTGCAGTCACTGTATATCTGGCCGAGATTTATCCACTTGAAAACCAGGAGATTCACATTTTGACATGTTCTCAGGAAACATGTCAGCTGGTGATTTTAGGAGTACTTGGGGGTAAGACAAGATAGATGCTTTCATGTTTTTTACTGAAATTTTGGAGATCTCGGAAAGTACATCCCACGATCAGCATATGCCCTTATCTGTTTTCCCACACCTCATCTGTTTTGCACCACTGTATCTCACTGGGGCTCCACTGATTTCCACCACCAAGGGATCTGCTTGTGGAATTTTAGTAGAGAGGGATTTGAACTGCAGAGATTCAGGGGTAGGAGCAGGAGTCGAGGCAGTGTCTTTGAAGGGATGAGCGCTGAAGCCAATGTTGACAGTGTCCAGAACAGATGGTGGCTGACTGGTGTAGATTGCTTAGTAGAAGTGTCTGCTTAGTGTCTGGTTTTTTTCCCCTCTGGAAATGTCCTATGGATTTGGCATTAGGATTGCCAAGGTTGTAGGAGTATTGATTAGCCTGGTTTGTTGGGGGCTTGCTGCTGGTCCAGCTGGAAAAATTATTAGGAATCCCCTGGTGTTTTGGTGCAGCTGGGGAGCCAGAGACTTTCAGCATTCCTTGCCACATGCTTGTGTTCCTCTAAAGCACCAAAAATCCTCTGTGATTGTCATTGCCTCATTTGGGCCAGCCCCGGCATGCTGGATCATGCCCAAATGAGATGGGATAGATTGCAGAAGCGTTAAATTGGGCTGGGAGGAGAAAGGAACCTGGACTCAGTCCAAAGCTCATTACAGGAATATGGTGCTTTGGGTCAAGATAAAGGGTCTATCACCTAGGGCTCTGCAACATCCTCTCCCTGGTCATGTTTTTCAGGAGAAGGCTTCCACAACTACCACCACACCTTCCCCTATGACTACTCCACCAGTGAGTTTGGCTGGCGCTTCAACTTAACCACAGCCTTCATTGACCTCATGTGCCTCCTGGGGCTGGCCAGCGATCGCAAGAAGGTCTCCAAAGAGGTCATCATGGCTCGGAAAATGCGGACTGGAGACGGGAGTCACAAGAGTGGCTGAGTTCCTGCTCCCGTTTCACTCACACATCCACACCTCTCCTTCCTCCTTTTTTCTCCCTTTCTCCCTTCCCGACCCCTCCAAACACGCTGGACAAAAGTTTAATGTTTTGTTAACTAACTACTGAATAATGCTACCAGTTTGCTTAAGATACTGATAATGAGTTTTAACGCCCCCCCCCACGCTGCATTTTGCGTGATGTATTTAAGATCTAGGACTCTGCCTTTATAACACAAGGCCACCCTTTCCCTCCTCTCCTTTTCCTTTGTTTTCCTTTTCGGCCTCTAACCTGTCTCCTGCTTTACATTGTCCCAGTCTCTACCTGGAAGAGAAGCTGGTAGGAGGTGGCCTGGGGAGGCCCATTGCAGCTGGCTTTGTACTATTTAGTTAAGGGAAGCCTGTACCAGCCAGATGAAGAGTTGAGCCAAAGTCAGTGACCCTCTCCCCACCACCTTCTCCCCCAAAGTTTCTGCTACTGTCCCTCCTCTTTCCTCAAGGGCTGCTGGCAGACATGACGTGGCTAAACTGCTCTTCCTGGGAAAAGCAGCCCCATCCCTTGCTCTTGCCATCAGAAAATGGGGTTGTTTCTTTCCAAGATGTCTCTTGGGAAGTGTTCTCCCCTGCTCCTCACTACCTAGCCACTCTGGCTAGGGAGAGGAAAGTGCCCAAACTCTCTCAGATCCCCAGCCAGGTCCACCAGTGGCCAGGGGATGTGGTAACAGCAGTGGGCACTGGAGGGGGAGTGCTGGTGGCCTTAATTCCTACTCCTGGTGTCACAGCCTCCCTCCCTGCACTGCCCTCTGTGCCACAAGGGACTAAGGCAGAGCATGACTCTGAGCTCCACAGCTGTTTTGGAGAGCCACAGTGAGGAGGAGGACTGATGGAGGGGTGTGCCACTGGCTGCCAAGAGACAGCACCAGCCCACAGTGAGTTTTGTCACTGCTGAGATTTTTGCTGGCAAATGGGACTTTGCCAAAATGGAGAGGAGGAGAAGGATGTAAACCAAAGCTCCACCTCTGAGTTAAGCTGCTTTATGTGCTAGAAAAACAGGGTCCCTTCTGGTGGTAGGCAGATCCACATCTTTGCTGAGCACAGGGACGGGACAAGGGAGGACCTGCAGGTGTAGGGAGGAGTGAGGGTGTCTGCAGGAGCAGGTATTTTCATCCTCAGGGGCTCCACTCAACAAGTGCCTGAGAAACACCAATGTGGGGCCAGGTGGCACAGGGGGCTCGAGGAAGTTGAGACCTCAAGGTAAGACACTGCCACCAGTGTGAGCTACCTCTGTGCTTTGTTGCCCAGGGTCTGCTGTATTGGTTTGCCGTTCCCTGCTGCCAAGATAGAGTGGTAAGGACAGGCAAAACCAGCTCCTTGTTAGTCCCTTAGCTTGCCTCCCAGCCCCCTCAGCGAGCCATCTCGCCACCTCGCTCCTTTGCCAGTGAGACAGGCAGCGAGGGCGGCTGAGCCTGCAGAAAGGTCAGTTACATCACTGAGCCCATGTGGGCATGCAGCTGGAGGGCGCTGGGGAAAGAAGTCCATGTGGGTGTTGTTTCTTGCAAGTTGCAGAGACCAGCTTGAGTTCTGGCAGTCGGTTACATTCTGGATGTTATGGCATCACGCCCCTCACTGAGCTGAACATACTTTTTCCCCCATAATTCTCCTAGTTATTATTAATTTTTATTACTATTATTATTATTATTAGTTGTAGCAATAGTACTGTTTTTTTATTTCAATGCATCAATCGGAGCTGGAGGAAAGCACAAGAGGTAGCTGGAACAGAGTGATATTGGAGTGGGGTTTGCAGCGTCTCCCTTATTCAGGCAGGCCAGGGAAGGCAGAGACAGTGCAGATGCCAACTTCCTCACCTCAGCTCTGCCACGTCGCAGCCAGGGAAGCTTCACGGGAGCGAGTGTCTGCAGCTTTGCTTCCTTCTGCTGCAGTGAAACTCGCCAGGAGCCAGGATAGCTCTGTGATGTTCTCCTTAACAAGTACAAGCTTGTTACTCAGAAAAATGAGTCTGTCTCCTCACCTTCCCCTCCCTGCCACCACCATGACCTTGTTTTTGCTCAGCAATGGGACCCTTTGAGTTTTTGAGCCGTAAGGAGTGATGTGGTCTCCAGCCAAGAGGAACAAGGACAAATGGAGAAGAGAGTCCTTCAGCTCCTGTTTTCAGGAGACAGTGTCCTTACTGCTCTGAGGCTCTTGACTGCCTGGTTGCTGGCTGGAGCAAAGGGAGTTGTGGCTAGAGCAGTATCCTACCATTTGAAAAAAAAAAAAAAAAGAAAAAGCCCCCCAAAAAAAGAGAAACACTGTTAGCTCTGTAATTGCGGGCTGACTTCGCTCTAGTGTAAACCCCTGTGAACTCGTGGAAGTCCCCAGAGAGTATGAATTTGCTCCAGCCAGTAATTTGAAAGGGGTGTGGGGAGGGGAGAAGGGGAGAATGATTTCCTTGCTCCTGGTGCCCTTAAGGTGTAGTGTGACATACCCTACAGGAGAGATGCGTGCTGTGAAATGCAGCATTTCACATCCTCTCAGCAGAGAAGAAGGGCTTGACATCAAGGGTTCCTTTCAAATTTCAAGTGCTGATTCGGGTCCAGAATCTGGAATGAGAGTGGAAGGTGAGGAGCAGTAACCAAACAGTCCTGGTGTTTGTCCAGTCACTTTAAAGGTAGATTGGCAAATATCTCTGGGTGCCTTAAATCTTTCTTTAATATACATAGAAGTATTGACAGCTATTTGCCATTTGTTTTTTTTTTTCTGAGTTATGAACATTCAAGGGGTTTCTTAATTATTTAATTACCTACATTAAACTGTGGGTGCAGGTGATTTTGAATGTACTTGAGTTAGAATTTTTGTTAGATTAAGAAACAGATACAACACTTTAAGTAGAACTTTGTTTGAGATATATATATATATTTATATATATATATATATACACCTATAAATATATATATATTTTTGGTGGCATGTTTGTGTCCTGGACGCATCGTCTGTATGTTTAGCTTAAATGAGTCTGTGGAAGGTGGAAGCAGAACAAGCAGCAGTGGGACCTCATGGCTAAAGCAGCTGGGACCTGTTCCCAGCTCAACAATTGGCTCACTGCATGATTTGTGACAAAGTCACTTAAAAACGCTCTGTGCCTCAGTTTCCCTGTCTGTAACGGGAGGTTACACCCTGCCTCCCAGAGGTGTGGTGAGGCTCGCTGCTGATCAGCCAAGCACGGGAAGGAACAGTATGAACCACACACACCGCTGCTGGCAGAAGCATGGACTGGTTTGTTTTCCAAAACCGTTTCCAGCCCTGCTGGTATTGTGAAGAGCAGAAGTCTAAGTGTTGGGTGTTCAGGGAAGGATTGGAGAGTTGAATCTGCACATTGTCTAAGATCTGTCACTGTTGAAATGTGAGTAGGATATGATTTTTCACAGCTTAGGGATTTCTGCATAGTAGTATCTCTGTTTTGTGTACTGGAAAAAAAAACTTTTTTGAAATAATTTCTACTAATATGGAAACAGACATCTGGTTGTGCTGATCTGAAATTTTATTTGTTCATAATAAAAATGATAAATGTTACTTTAAAACTTGTTGGACTGATGACATGGTGGGCAGGGTTTGGTAAAGCACGAGATGCTCTGTCAGGATGGGGAATGCTGTGCCTTACTGTTTCCAAACCCTTCTCTCTTCCAGGAGAACCAGGGGAAAAACGCCTCTGGCTCTTTAAGCACCATGAATGAGTGGATTATAATGGCTTTCATACTCCCGCGCAGGCCAGGCAGGCACACCCCGCCAAGGCTGCCCCTGCGCCTGGGGTTACTGCAGGTTAATTCCAGCCGGGGCCCCTTGCCAGGGCCTTGTGGCTGGCGGATCCACATGCGGCACAACACGTAATACCGGCAGCCGCCTCCGCCAGGCGGGTTCATCAGCCTCCGCCAGGGGAGTTTTCCTCATGCTACAGCAAGTGTCCCTGCTTATCCCCACCCCTTCTGCCGCTGGAGGGAAGTGAAAGGAAAAGGGGGAAATCCCCATACCAAGTATCACTTCAATTGACAGTAGCTTCCCTGCACCCTCACCCAAATCCCTTTTGATCATAGTGGCGAGGAGAGGAAGGCCATCTCCGCACGGCACCAGCTTGCTCCATGCACTAGCGGGCAGAGGGGATGGCCTTGTTTGTGGCATCTTTGCCACCTGCAGCACACAGGGACCCCTGATCCAGCCCATGCTTGCTGGCACTGCCAGACCCTTGCAGCTGGGCATGCTGAATCCCTTGGAAAAACAGGCCCGTGCTTTATTTCCAGCTGCAGCTACTGCAAATTGGCCAGAGCCAGCACACTGCAAATTGCAGCAAGGGGGTGAAAAGAGAGTTAGACAGAAGCTGGAGGCTCTTCCAGCAGCTGTGTTCTTCCACCTGGAGCTATGTGACCAGCCCAACGAATTTGACATGTGGCTGCTTTGAGCTGTGGAAAAAAGCAAAGCATATGCTCGCGCTCATCAGCTGGTCACAGCACTATGTCCCTGGAAGTGACAAGAGAGGCGCTGCTTCTGGTAATCTGGTGCACTTTTGATCCCAGCTGTGACAGCACAGCCTCTCCTAAAACAAGTGAAACAGAGAAGACAAATCAAGTCTTCAAAACTCCTGATTATTCAGCCAAGCCTAAAAATAAAGTTAATGATCCCTCTGTCTGGATTTCATGGGTGCAACTCCAATCACAGCCTCTCCCTCTTCGTTAAAGACTGTTATTAAATCCCCTGCCCAAAATATGTTTTCCTACACTATCAAGCCCTTCAGCAGTGCCAGCTCAGCATTTTCAGATCATTGCCTGGAAGTATTTCATGCACGATCATTCCTGGTTTCCTATGTAATCTGCACATTTGGATTGCAATTCCAGTGCACCCCAACTTTGTCCCTCTGAAAATCTCCCACTCACCAGAGAAGGAGAGGGAAAGGAAGAGTTAATGCACAAGCCAGCTCTGCCGGGTAGGAGAGAACAGGCAAACAAGTGCCTGCTTGTTCAGACACAAGGGAGGGAGACCAGGGAGGGCTGCAGGCTGTCAGGGGAGAGTTTGCTGCATCTTTTCGCTCTGAACACGACATGCAGAAGATGCCAACGTGATCTTTAAGGCAGACCAGGTTCCAGCTGCAATCCACTCCCCAGGGGTGGGATGCAGCGAATACAGCCGTGAGAACCCAGCGTGTCCAGCCCAGGACCCCGGGGGCAGAAGCAGGG
>VXBQ01014391.1:5487-78475 GCA_013400175.1 Phainopepla nitens | reverse complement strand
CAGGCGCCCTCGCAGCCGGGCAGGCCGGGCGCAGCCGGGGCCAGCTGACGGCGCAGGGCCGGGATCGGGGGGAACACCCGCAGTGGGCCGGGCTTCCCCGGGGTTACTGCCGGTCACCGGGGCCCGGAGCCGCGCGGGTGCAACAGCCCACGGCGCCTGACCGCGCCGGGCCAATCCCGCCCCGCCGCCCGCGGGCCCGGCCCCGGCCCGGCCCGGAGCTGGACTTACTCAAAAAAAAAGCACCAGATGCTGGAGTCGTGGGAAATGCGAGCGCTTCAACTCGTGTCTAAAAATGAGCTCCGGTTTTAGCTTCAAAGAGACAGTAGAAAAAATCCCGGAGGCAAAAAGTTGTAGTTCAGTATGCGCGTGGACGCGTGTAGTCACGCTCAAATACGGACATATATATACCTACATAAATAACACAAAAGTTTCGTTCATAAAGCGGAATACTTAGATTTGGGATAGAGGCTTAAAAGTACGATCTCCATACAAATAAATGTTAGCTGTGTTATAATCTGGTAATTTTGTAACTATATTTTGAAAGTTGGCATTACATGAAAACAATCGAATCCTCACTCGTTTTTATTCAGTTAATTCTTAACTGAAAAAAACCAACCTTGTAAAACTGTGTTTTTTATTTATTTTTAAACTGCATGGAAAGATACGACACTTTGCAGAACAAATAATATTTCATAATAGAGAACACAGTGACGACAGCTCTTACGTGCCACTTTGGCTTTGTAACAAACACAGCTGTTTGTTTTAGTTTTTTTTTCCCCAGTTCTCCTAAAATAGCTTTTTACAAAACTCTGGTCTTTATCACTCAAACAGAAGAAATGCCTATCCTTTTTGAAAATGCCTATGACCTTCAGGAACCTTATACGCTAAGTGAAATTGTCATTTTGACAAAATGATCCTAATTACATGTTCCTTCATCTACAGAGAGGTCTAACATTCTGTCACATTTTCACAGTTATATAAAATTAAAAATTTCTAAGCTAATCACACAATTTTGGTAACCCCTGCCATGTGACTTTTAATGTTCAGAAACAGGAGGAAACTTACACAATCACAATATTTCTCTTCTTCCTTGTCTTTTTGAGTTGCCTAATTACATACTGGTGATTCAAATATCACACATTTTGGTACCATGTTATCAGCTAAAATAGATTTGGCCTGATGCTGAATCCCAAAGAAATTATGCTTGGATACATTGTTCTTGGGTGATCACTGCTAAGTGCATCATTAGAAAACCAAGATAATTATTTTAAAAGCCTTGAACGACTACAACTGTGACTGTGGTCAAGATGTTTTCTCACCTCAAGCAGGTGAGGAACATCAGGCTGCCCTTCATTCACCTGTCCACTATCCCCCTTCAGCCAAGTCGTTGAAGATGACTCAGAATTCATGTGTCTCTTTTCACAGGGTAGAGATGGTGGGGACAGGTTTCAATTAACTTCAGCAATTTTAAACGTGTGTGAAATCCACTTTGGTTAAATAAGCATCCTCTGGTCGAGAGAGAGACAGAGAGGTGGTGCCTACAGTGACTCACAGCAGCAATCTGAGATACCTGTTTTAGAAAAGGGTGAATCATCTACTGGTGGTGCATCTGTAACTTCTATATACGGATACCTGGATTAGTTTTTGGGTGCCTGTCTTTTAGATCATGAGTTTGGCACCTGAATATTAATGAGGAGAGCCTTCAACTCTGGGCTCTGAGTTGCATGAGTGAGTGCTCAGAGTGAGAAACATGTCATCTGAGGCATCTTGGTGGCTTTGGCCTATGACTAAGCTTCCTTGTTTGGAGCTGAAGAGTTTAAAAATGTCCCAAGAATTACTGGAAATTTGAAAGGTACTTGACATATAAGCATACTTTTGTGTTTTCCTAGTGGGGGTGATTAACTTCTGGAAATTGTTTCCAATTTCCACAACATCAACAGGTTCACCAATGCTTTAGGGAGACTCACAGCAAACAAGGTCCATAACCTGATGGTAAAAGCAAAGATGTGCCCTCTAACACACACAAAAGGTTTGTGGGCACAGGTCTAAGTGGAGCAGACCTGGAACAGCCTCAAACAGCTTGCAGGCTCGTCCTAAACAGCGTCTCCGGCTGCCACTGATGGAAAATACGACATGTCAGGCATGTACAGGGGGATCAGTACTTACCCTGCTCTAAATTCTGCTTTCATGACAGCCCCTGTTGCAGCATGGGGACACGGAGGGCTGGAATCCCTGTGGATCCCACGGTCCCGCCCAGCTTTGGAGGCAGCACTCCTATTCCTCCACGTCATTCCTTCCAGATCTTCCAGTTCTTTTCCCCAGGCTTTGTTTGAGCACTCCAAGCCTCTAAGAAGGCCAGCCATCAAATTATCAAGATGCTTGATGACACATAATAAATATTGAATCTTTAGGAAAGAAGCTCATAACTGAGTTTGCCACTCCTGACTAACAAAGCCATCTCAGACTCATAAATGAATATGTTCTTTGGACTAATGACCATGTAACATACTGGGATTCATGCTGTGGAAGACACTGCAGATATGAGAGTTTTCAGGAAATATGTCTCAGAACTGCTAGCAACAATGTAACTTTGTTTTAATATTTGTGTGGGATTTATTTCTGTGTTTATGAGATTTTTCTTTGTCTCTAGTCTCTCCAATGCCAATTAAGCTGAGTCATATGCTGGCAGAGCATAAGAAGTTATAACAAAGAAGCATCAAAAAGGGAAATTTTTGTTTCACAACTAGCTTTAATTTGGATTCAGAAAGGTGAAAAACTGAAGGAAAAATTAACAAAAACTTTTTGGATTTATCTGAAAACAGACAAAAAGCTCCCAGGTTTATTGTTAATGAGGCAGTTTTAACCTTAAGTGTTTGCCTTCCTTTGTCTTTGATTTGACTCCTTCCATTCCACATGATAGTGTATAAGATCACTACCTTTGCACACGAATACTGAAGAGTCTTTTCCAAGCAACATGTAGAAGCATTTCATTTTGAAAAATACCCAAACCAGGAAATTTCAAAATGTCCAGAACATCTTTTTTCTCCTGGTTTCAGTGTTTCAGTTATGATGACCACATTTTCTGCTGGCAGAGGGCTCCCTCAGTGGAATTTATCCAGTTAGAAGGATGATGCAGTTTTATATGCCTCCAGTTGGGCCAGCCTCTAGTCTGAATCACTACTAGTGAATTTGTTTGTTTCCCACTCTGCTGTTGACTTCCTATGTGATGCTGTGCAGGTGTCTTAATCCTCCAGGATCTGGGAAAATGCTGCTTTCCTCCTTCCCAGGTTTTCTGCTATGCTCTGTGGACAAAAGACTTCATGTTTCACATCTAGCACAAGGAAGCCAGAGCATGGTTAGGGATATTTTAAGACAAAGATTTGTCATAGAAACCTTCCATCTTACCTGCTTTACTTAGAGTTCAGCCGTTCCTGTTTCTCTGAAGTTCACAAGGCAAGCCCTCAGGCCATCCCTCAGTCTTTGAGGAAAACCAGAGCACAGTATCCCATCCTTTGCTACTGCAGAAACCCTTGGCACAACAAAACTCCTGTGCAATGAAAGACACTGGAACACTGAAACTAAAGCACCTTCTCCCAGGAGATGCATGCACAGGTTTTTTGTTTTGTTTTGTTTTTCTCAAGAGACTCAAATCAGTTCTGATTGCATATTTTAATACATAATGCTTTTGAATGATTGATGGTTGAGGCACAGCTCTCCTAGCTTGTTCTATGTCCTCATCCTTATCTGAATGCCTTGAGCTAACAGAACAGCACAGACTGATAATAAATGCTTCTGCAATGAGAACTGGACACATTTAATTTCTTAGCAGCATGTTTGCTGTCAGCTCCTTCTTCTGTCTGAGCAGGTACAGGACATACTGCAAGGATCACTAACTGCCTGACACATCTCTGTCAGTAACCCCTTCAGCTGAGTTTTCCCTGCCCTGGTGAGTTACTTTCATTCAGCTGCAGTACGAGTTGTGCTGTGATAGATTTCTGTTTGGCTGGAGAAACACTTCTGCATCTCCTGCCTGGCACTGCTCTGCCACGCAGCAGCAGAGCCACTAAGCTGGGGCACAGGAGAACTCTAAGCTCAGCCTCTTTGCCCTTTAGTTGCACCGTAAAGATGCACCTCCTTCCCATGTAGCCAGCACATATAGACATTTCCAACCCAAATGTTTGTCTGGGCACAGTGTATGGTGTCAGTGCCAGTGGCCTCGGCCTTCTCTGGTCCCCAAGAGACAGGGCAGAGAGCTTTCCTGGCCTCATGACATCAGCTCTAGCACAAGGGTGGTACCACACACATCCTTAGAAATGTGCTTGCTGTTCACTGCCAATGTTTAAATGCATAAGACTGCTCCAGGCTTATAATGTAGTAAATATTTATAAGATTAGTCTGTGATCAGGTATTGCATCTTTAACATAAACCCTACTTCAGAGGACATTAGCTTATTAAATGCACTCAATTCCCTTCTGTGAGGAGACTACTGCAGAAAAAGATCTGATTGCTGGTCATGAGGAGGCCACAGCGCAGCAGTAAAAGAGAACAGTGCTCACTTAGAAAGTGAGTTAGCTTAAACATAATTACCCTCATCCTCAGTGTAAAGTACTGAGACACTCTAGATTAGCTGGCATAGATAAAACACCTCCCAGTGAAAGCTCAGATTTATAACAACTAAAAAAGTGCCTCCTTCTTGATGTATTTGCAAATAGCTTTTCCACGGCTGAGAGGACAGGGTTAGGCAGCTTTTCCTGTTGGAGGAGGTGGAGACAATGATACAAAAATGTTCTTACTGCAGGATAGCAATTACAGGAGTACCATTGCAGAGAAACCAGCAGCAGAGGCTGAGAAATAACCTGGCTGCTGAAGAGCTGTTTGACTGAACTGGCAGGGAAAAGTGGGTGGGAGCTAATTCCACTTAAGTGCATGATTGATAGCAAATGCTTTAGTTGCCATGGCTGGCAGGGTGTCTATCACAGTGACAAATAAATAAAGAAGGGAAGTCACTTGGCACTGCAAACTCCTAGTGAAGTCAATGCAGAGCACGGTGTGTCAAGAAGGGCTTCACGTGCCTCTGATTTCCCAAATGACAGCTCTGTAGTAAGCTGGGTAAGAAACTTGGCTTTGTGAAACAACCTGTAGCACTTCACTTAGCACTTAAATCCACAGCTAGTGACTCTGCTTCACTGACATGTCAGCATGGCCTTTTCACATTTTCCTGCTGGTTTATACTTTTTATCATACAATACACAAGTTACCATATGTTTTAAATTTATAATTCTATGTGGGACTTCTGAATGTTGTCGAAAACTAACAGAAAATGCCAGCCATGGAAAGACATGGAACATATGCTAACCTCCACACCTGCTGACTTCACCATCTCAGGTAACAGCTACAGTCAGCTGTTCACACAGCAGCAGCACAACCCTCTCAGTTTTCTCTACTGTGCTATGTGGTGAATGAATTTACTAGTTCAGAATGCTTCTCCATTTTGCATCCTCCTAAAAAGCCCTCTCCTCCTGTTTCCCTGGTTACAGTAGTCAGATTTCCCCATGCATCCTGGTTCCCCTGATGCTGGCTGTAATGTGGATCAGAGCATCAGGCTGCTGATAGATCAGATCCACTGGGTCTGCTGCAGTGGCACTGAAAGCCAGGTCTCTGGATAAGATGAGGGATCTGAGGGATCCTGCAGTAGGGAAGAGCCCATGCAATGGTGATCAGGAGCCCTCAAACTTCTCTATTTCAGTGCTCCTTTAACCCAACCCTTATTTCCATCCATTTTGGCTCTTCAGGACAGGAGCTTCTTCAGAGGGCCAGACTTCATGGAGGTTAAAAGGCAAGGCTGGATTTAGGGAGAATTTCAGAGCACTTACCCCTTTCCTTCACTGTGGGCACCCAAGATGGTAATACTCCTTTCTCCAGGCTAGCTGGATGGCTTTACATTCAGGCTGGCCAGCTTCACACCAGCCACAGCTCAGACTTCTTTGGAGATGCTTGCTGTGCAGCAATTTTCTTTCAGCAGCAGAAGACCAAGACTCATCTGCACAAGACCACAAAAAGCCAACCAGAAGCACTAGCACCAGTGTGAGCCAGTGCTGTTCAAAAAGGAGCCAGGCTAATTGAGACCTGCTAAAGGAGCAGACTGTCTCATTAACCACATGTATAGGAAAGCCTCAAGCAAACCTATTCGTGAGTAACCAGCACTGCATGTCATATGGCTGGCATCCCACAGAGCTTTCTCCCAGTGTGAAAGCCTGGGCCATCTTGCTCTGATAAGTTCCCATATAGGGCAGAGATGTAAATTGGTATCTACTGGGTGCTATACAATCACACTGCTCCTCCTAACCCTGCCAGGGTCTGCAGGGAACTCTGTTCTTTGGCAGCAGCCATGCTGGGCATTACAACACGGCTGTCAGAGGAAGCCATCGCTCCATGTATGAGCTGGATCACCAGGGGAGCCCCCGCCAGCCTGCAAAACATGAAGAGGAGCTGTGGCAGAGTCTTTCTATGTGTCACATACAGGCTCTTTAACCAGTTGGAGTAGGTAAATGTCAACTCCATCCATGGGAAGATGACAGCATTAGTGTGCCCAAGTACTGGTATCCATCCAGCTTATTCCAAATGAATTTGAGCCCACCTCAGGCCACAGTATCACATATTTTGGAGAGGACACGCATGTTCCACCACCACCCCAGTTAAATACTACCTCCTGGTATCATAGAAGCCCCCTTTGTACAAGTTTGTATGCTTCTATAGATTCAGATGGAGAAATAGTTACCAGGAAATATTACAGGCCGAAGTCAAGACAGATATATGCTAAGAAGATATTATGTGAAAGTTTCCTAGGGGCTGATAAGCTTCAGAGATAACTAATCCTCATGAATTTGCTAGAAATTATAAACTTAGACCACCAGCATTTAATGCTCTACAAGGCTGCCAGCACACATTAGAACCTGTAACAGGTTGAATAACTTGGATCACACCCAGGAAGGCAGTGGCTGCTCTACACAGATTAAGAAAACAGAGTTATGTATACAGGTGGTGAAACAAAGTGCCCTCTGAAGGAATTTCTAAAGACCTACCCAGAAGGCAGTGGTGCATCAGTATGACCTTCTGCTTCCTTCACACTGGGATTGGCCTTCTAATGGCTGTTCCCACTAATGAGTGAGCTTGAATGAGTGATGTGTTGTGTGAATAGTTATTTGCTTTACTAATAACACCTTGATTCTATTAACAGCAGCTAATGAATAAAAGATATTTTAAGAAAGAGCAGCTGTAATCTGTGTTTTCCCCCAAGAGTATTCCATATCAAAGAAAACAGAACCTTATACTAACTGTTTAGGAAAAACATGTTAAAGAGAGTGTGGCACGCATAACTCTTCATGGTGGCGCCTGCAGATCCAGCTAGGACAGACAGTGCTAGCACAGGACAGCTTCTGTGACAAAACAAACCATGAAATGGTTTGTGGAAAGCCCAGTGGAACACATGCTACTGTTTGCCAGAGAGAATTGGTGGCTGTGGGGAACTTGTTCCTCCTCTTGAAATGTACTGTAGGAAATTAAGCCAAATTCAGCCCTTTGGAGGGACTTGACAGGAACCACGTGCACGTCTGTAAGGGCAAGGTCTGTGCAAAAGGAGAAGGTCTCACGTAAGAGCCAGCTAAGTGCTTTCTGCTCCGTCACCCACATGTTGTCTTCCCTTCACGCTTCAATGCATGGCTGGGGACCGTGACCTGGCAGACCCAACTCTGACACTTTGTCACTCTGCAAACGTGGGCATTGCTTGAGTCTGCTGTTTCACTAAAGCATCTCCATATGCTTTGTGGCTTCCTCGGCTGTCCAAAGAATATGTGCAAACTCATCACTTCTAATGCAGAAAAGTAACAAGTGTTGGAAGTCACGCTGCTCCAAATTAGTGAGACCTATGACAATTTATCTTGTAAGCCTCCCTTTTAATCTTCCACCAGGTAATCTGCATTCCCATCTCTCCAGGGCTCTGAAGTTTGTATCTCCAATTAAGCAACAGCCAGATTTTTCCATCTATAAAAAGAATGTGAGGTTGTTTGACTAACCATTGCAAAAAATTAGCTTTATTGAATCAGACCAAAGGTATCCTCTGACTAACCACAGCCAGCAGCAGATGCTTTGAGCCCTACAGAAGAACAGCCAGATCATATCTGGACCTCTATTTTTAATATCTACCAATAACCTCATCTTCTGTGAAGCACTCCTTCCATGTAAGTGCTGAAAGGATTGAGCAGATCACACAATCTTGCCGCTCCTACCCAAGAGACAGTTTATAAGCCAAGAGGTAAAAATCCCCATCTACAAATGCAGGCACAGAGCTGCCTTGCAAGAGGCAGCCCAGAGCATTCATGGCAAAGCTGAGAATCAAATGCAGTCTCTTGCCACTAGCTTATATTTTCAAAACTATCTGTCCAAAACATGATAAGAGTGATTAAACTAAAGATGCAAAGGCTTTGACCGATGGAATTTCCTTCCAGATTTTCTGGTACTGTTTCAGCCTGCTCACTGAAATCCCTCATGCACACCTGACCTCCAAGTGTGCACAAGCACAGTGCTAGCTCATGCCCAGCTGTTGGCGCACTCAAGCAAAACTTTCTGCTTGATGAGCCTGTTGCCTCCAGTAACTCCTTCAGTACCACCACACTGATATCAGCAATGTCATGATTTATTAAGACATGCAACAGAGTTTTTCCAGTGTTTCCCCTCCTCCACCATTGTCATCACTGATGAGGTCCTGGCTTTGAGAGCTTTCTGGGTGCTGGCAGCTGGAGCTGGCAAACTGTGGTCAGCAAACATTTGCAATCAGCAGCTGACTTCCTGCTGTCACCTGCCTGCATGGGCACACAATGAAACATTTGCTTTTGTGCCCAGCACCTCACTTTGAAGGCAAAAGAAGGCCTCCCAGGCTGTGGGACCTCCTGAGCCTACACATTGCCTACAGCTTTTGGATTTGTTTAGTGCTCAAGTAAAAGAAGCCAAATAGTGTGTGATCAAAGAAGAGGGAAAATGAGCTGGCTCAGTTATGCTTTAATGATATTAGTCATGAATTTTTACTCACTCAATGTCCTCAATGCTTGCTTTCCTTTCCTCTAATCTCTTTCATCTGTGTGAAATGGGTGATATCAGTCCTGGTGAGACAGTCCTGAAAACTTTGCTTAGCTTTGTTACTTCCACTTTTGCCTCAGACTTTAAGGAAAGCCTTAAAGTGTAAGCCTTTGGGGTTTAAGCACCTGTAGAGCTAGAGGAACTAATTTCCAATCCTCTCTACCGTGCCAAAATATTGTCAAATCCCTACACTTTTAGCAGAAGCCTCCCAACTTCAGAATGCAACATGGCTCTACCTCTCCTGGTGCACCAGCAAGTATGGCAGCTGATGGCACGGCTCCAGTGCCCTCTAAAACTTCCCCGCTGCTGCTGCCAGCAGCCTAAACAGAGGTCACCTCTTGTGGCATTTAGAAAGCCTTAGGGTATCAAATGAGAGTTCTCCAAGGCTCTATTGCCAGAAATGCTGGAGGGGAGCCAGCAAGAACACGTAAGATTAAATCCCATCACTTTAGGACATAAATTAATTACAGAGCAGGGGAACCTGTATGAGGTAATTTATACACCTACTCAAATTAAACCCCAGCTACATCCATTCCCTCTCCTCAGAGAAGTGTCTCTGGTCTGGCTCTGTATGCAACAAGGTGAGCATATCAGCTTTTCCATCAATAGGGCAGAAATTTCCAATTCTCCTTTACCCCTGTAAAAGTCTAATGAAGATTTAAAAAAAATGTGCTTTTTCTTCACGTGATGCATAAAACATGAACTGGAGCTCAGTCACACTCTGTCAGTGATCAGCTGAGCAGCCTCAACCATGTCTTCCTGTTCCTTCTTCACCAGAAGTACTAATCCCCACTGCATCTAGCCCTATGCAACAAAACCCTGCTGCACCCATTAAAGGAACAACTATCCTAGATGGCCAGAGGCTTGGCAGAGTAGTTGGGTTTGAACCATCCACAGCCTATTTGATTCTGCAATCTTGATTAAGATCTTTTTGCAAATGAAGGAAAAAGTTAATTTCAGGCCCAAAAGCCTTTAAATATTTCACATCAGTAAGTAATAAAAAGACTTGCAAACTGTTTATTTGCCTGGTGATAAAGAGTAGGGGTATAGCCACTGGCAGCCTTTCAGTTTAATACCTGCTTTTCAGATATCAGAGATATGATAGCTGTTCAGACCTAGTAGAGGTCCCAATGGACACTGTTTGAAGGTCAAACTGTCATTTTCCCTCAGACCAGTTCCTGTCAACCACTGCAGGGACATGGTCACACTAACACAAGTGCCAGATTTTGTTTGGCTACAAGCACCAGGGAGTTGCCAAATCTTTGGCTGAGCACAGAAACCTGAGAACAGCAACCCTCAGATCAGAGCGGTGCCAGGCAAATGGCTGGTTGATGCAGCCCCACACTCCCTGCCATGTGAGGGACAAGAGGTTATTTAAGTGAAATGTCCTGACCAGGCACTGCCAGCACACCAACCTTCGCTGTGGATGACATCACCCAACCAAGATAGCAGGTCAGTGACAGACCTTATCCGAGGATGGCCTCGGTCTCCAGCACCTCTGATGGCACTTCCTGGAGCTCTGCCCCTCCACTTCAGTATCTGAGAGGTCATCAGCTGAGAAATACTCCTGGCTTGCCCAAGCAGATCCCACAGCAGACCTTCTCTGGCATAGGGAAGAGCCTACAAATGAACTATTAAGATGTTCAGAGACCTAAAAAACATAGCTTTCCTATGCCTCTGGAAGAGGGAACAAAGGCACTTAAAATAGCAGCTTTGTCCCCAGAAGTAATGAATATACTTCTAGACTCTGATGATATCCCAGCAATAAGCAGAGAAAGGCCACATGGGAGATCAGACTGCCATATCATCATCAGAAGAGAGACTTTCACAAGCCTTCATTGCATGTCAGGCCAGGGACAAAGGTACTGCTTTTTACAACAGCAGGAGACCCTAAACTCTTAAAAACATTTATAGGTTCTGTGGCCTTGGGGTTGCTTCAGGCTCCCAGTACCAGAGCACTAAAGTTTCCTTTACATTATTCAGAGCATACCTAATTACAGAAAAGAGATAGAAACAAGGGAGAATTAAAAAAGGTAGGTCTCTACTCAACCAAGTATGCTTCTCTCCCTGAGAGCAGACCATGCATTGCTTTGCTCCTCTTCCCCTCCACAGTACCAGTTATAATAAGTAGTATTCAAATTCATCTGTTTCCCCTTTTCTCTAGCAGCTGCTTTACCAGCCTTAAACAACAGCCTAAACCACAGAGTTTCTGGGGCTCAATCTCTGAATCTGCATTACAGTTTTGCTGCAACCCACTCTTTCCCTAGCACATATCATCAATACCCTACATCCCCCAGTCTCCCAGAAGTTCTACCCCCATAGTCTGTTTTATAGGAGATTCCAACTGCTCAGGTGCCCTCTATTTCCTAGAAATCCCCCCACCTGAAAGGAGGGATAAGGCATAGCTGAGGTTCAGAGGGGGTCAGTCTACCTTTTTTCAGCAGAATAGTTTCCACCTTGTGCTACTTTCAGTACAAACTCTGAAAGGCTGAGCCCCTACCTAGGTCTGAAAGAAATTTATTAACATATTTGACTGACTGCAAGAGAATGATCCACCATCTTAGCCTTGCATAAAGGACACCCAGCCCAAGGCTTTTATGTACAGGTTTTGGAAATCCTACCAAAGATAGTGTGAAACAGAGTTTTCAGAGGGGAGAGACTCTGTTTATTTTTCAGAAATCAGAGATTTTATGACTGGGTTTTTTGTTGGTTTTTTTTCCTTAGATGTTTTCTGAGTTTTGCCCTTGGAAACTCAGTTGTAATTGCTAGTTCCTCAGCAATTCTGGCTTTTGTTCTGTCAAGATAGCCTAGCAAAGTGGGAGGAAAACCAGCTCCAAATTAGCATATAGCTGATGCTACAAACAACATATTTGGGGCCACCTTCTCCCTGTTATTATAGGGCTTAGCACATTTTGAACATGTGTGCTTTGACTCACCTCAGATGAAGCCCCAGCTGTGTCTGCTGGTGGTCCAAGTCAGAAGAGTCACTCGGCTCTCAATGAGAGGTATCACATCTAGGGCACACTGGAGCTAAGGTCACAAGAGCACAGGACATTGTTCCCATTTGTTGGGACATGGTGGCAGAAATCTCAGAGGACTGAGCGATTTTTTGGAGGTCCTACAAATTCCCTTGAGGGACATAAGGCACTTGCTCCTTTGGTGTTTGGGGAAGATGGTGGACATGGTAGGATGCAGCTGAATTCTCCTCTACATCATCTACTGATGTATCATTAATGCAGTTGTTTTGGGAGAGAAGGGGGAAGAGACCCCTACTTTAGTGGAAATACTGACAGAGTCCTATATCCAGGTGCTTCCTCTGAGAGGAGAACCTTGTTACTGGGGTCAGCTTAGCAAGCAAGATGCCATTTGATTAGTCAGTTGTTTTCTGGCAGTAGGGCCAGAAATGACTGCAAACTGCTTTGCCTTTGGCCAGACATTTGAGAGATTGCCACATTATTTATTTAATAAAGGAGTGAAGAAATCTGAACTGGATAAAAATAGCAAGGCTTGGATTAGAAAGTGGCTGGCAAATGAGGAACAGAGGTTCACTGTTGCTTTGGTATGCCCAGTGTTGCCAGCAGGATCCTGCACAATGTGGATATGGGTCTATTGACCCCCTGTGGGGTGGAGGAGACACATAAGACACAAAACTGACCTAAGGAGGCACTACCAGGTCTTTTGAATGACTGCCTGATGTCTTGGTTAAGAGATGTAGTACACCAATGAAATAAACTCTCTCTGGTAGAGGCTGCACACAGATCTGCTCCTCGCAGCCCAGCAAAGCTGGACAACATACCCTTGGGGGCGAGGTACACTGTGGGGTCTGCTCTCCTGCCACACAAGATGGGAAGTTCATTCTCCTAATGATGGTTAAACAGTATTAATGGTCCTCATATTCCTTATGCTCAAAACCTCCCCATTTAAATGTCCTTTGTGAGATTTTTTAGTCAAAAGGGAGTTTTCCTTAAGAACTGATGCTTCCTATCTCCCGTGGTGTTTCTAGTCTGTACTTAAAAATAGAAAAAGGACTGGAAGGCTAGAGGGTCCAGTCTCCTCAAACCTGTGATTTTGCTCCGTCTTCAGATGGGTAGAGTGTCCCCTTGTAGCTGAGGTACCAGTTCCTTCTCTGGTGCCAGTGTAGTGTTAGTTCAGCTCTCTAAGGAGTTCCTTCCTGCAGAGAGCCACCACAATTGCTACAAAATTGCCCTTTGGGATCCCAGACGTGGAGTTAATTGCATTTCCCTGCTCAGAAGAAAGCTTCTCGCAGGCAATAGAAATGGCACACACATTGTGTCAGAGGTGCAGTGCTGCCACTTGGATGGCATTCCGACTGCAAAAGTTACTTCTTCGGTCATTTCAAAGACATAAAATGTTCTTACATATGCACTCTGTCACTTCATACTCTGTCACTTCTTATGATGTGTCTGATCTGGAGTCAGTATGGCCAAATGATTGTTCAGATAAATCGTTTTATATATAGACTTGGATGCTTCTATTAAGATAATGAGTGAAGGCCGCCATCTAGATCAAGGTCTCCATTGTTCTGTGTGCTGTACAGCATCAGTACTGCATTCTGTATCTCCACGCTATGAGACACCCACTGTCTCCAAAAGCTTACAGTCTCAGTAGACATTTGAATGGGGAGAGAGACTGAGGCATGTGAAAAAGGAATAATTTATCCATGATCAAAGGCTGAGCTGGAATTAGAAGAGGCCGTATCCTGGGTGGGATCTGTTATCTCCTCTTAGCATAACCACCACCTACCAATGACTGACACCATCTGTAAATACTCATAATAAAAAGCATCCCAGAAACACGACAGGTGTAATTTCCTAGGACATTCTGTTCTTCCTCTGGTTACAATCCATGGGCAGGTAAGGGCTGTTCCAGCAGCTCCATGCAAGGCTTCAGATGTAGCAAAAACAGGCGGACCGTGGTTATAAGAATGACTCCTGCCATATGCAATCATCTTTCAGCACACTCTGCGGTGCTAATAAAAAAATCCCTTCGCAGGGGCACAGTGTGCGCTATTAGCCGGAGTAAGAGCTGAGGCAGCATCGCCACCCTGGAGTCGGACAGGGAACTGCAGGCGCAATTACAGATTCCTCTTCGGTCACCCTGGTGGCATGAAGTCTGAATTATGTTACTGTATTTCTGAAAACCGAGGAGAGGAAAGGTTGGACTTTGTCTCCAAACAGGTACTACAATCTGACAACACAAAGTCTGGGAGTTAGCTCGTCTTTCACAGTGGCAATGGGTAAGGATAAAGCTACATAAAGTACATTATTCCAAAAAATATCACTCTGTGATGGATAAATACGAACTTTTGTATAAAGAAACTATATAAATAGTTTCTCCTAATGTGGTGGTTGGGGTTTTTTGCTGCCTTCTGTCATGGCAAGGAATGCTTTGTCCTCCACAAAGTAGGGCTCATTCCTACTTTGCTTATGTTAATGTGAAACCAGTGCAAACTTTGCTGTTGAATCAACATTTTCTTTCTGACACCAGATACAGGCGCCCATATAAATGCCAGTGTTTGGGAAGAGCTGACTTTGTACAGGATCCTCTTGTACTCCTGAGGCAGTGCCATCCCAGTGTACTGGGGTCTCAGAGCAACCTCTGGCTAGAAGCCGGGATGTTCTTGCATCTTCTGCTATAGGGTACCCTCCTTCTGAGCAGTGATTGGTTGTATGGGCACCCTCATTTCCCTCTTCTCACTGTTAGCAGGCTATATCCTGGTTTGTTTTCAGCTCAGATGTACCGTGTGAGACACCATTTGGCTACCTGAGTCTGGGCAAGTAATTATCTATGTCATGCCTCAGTTACCAGCCTCTAGTCCACAGCTGACAGTTCATAAGTATACTGAGAGGTTGCACTAGCCCATGTCCTGGGATGCTGCAGTGATGGAGGTGAGATAAGAATGACTTCGTAAAAGATTTATACAAAGTAGGCTTGACTGCATTTGTCAGTTGTGACAAATGAACATAACCAGCCAAAAGTTTGTCACCCCATATGGACTCCCCTCAGCAGCACCTGGCAGCACAAAGTCCTCTTTCCTACCTGTGATTCAACAGTGGCACTCAAAAAAACCTTATTATTTCTAACCACAATTCTCTTTCCTTCTCTGCATCTCTGGTTTTTAGGACTCAGAGAAAATCTTGATTAGGACACAGATCATACTCTTAACTTGTAATCAAAATATCTGTTTCATTTTAGATGGGAAAAGAAACATCTCCAGAAAATGTTGTGCTTCCACAAAGCACCTCTTTGTGGTGGCTCACATCAGTGGTGAAACCTTGTTCAGGCTGGCAGTATGAAAGCCAAGGGGCTTGTTCCAAACAGGCAAATAAAAGTGATGCTTGATTATTTATGCCTCTTTCTTGGGACATTTATAAAAGGGGTCAGGGTTGTCCAATAACAGTCTGTCTGTAACATTTTTTCCAACAACCATCATTAAAAGTGCTTCATGTTTAAGATTGTGACAGAAAGCCTGATGGTGGCTCTGTCAGCAAAGACATTTGCAAAGGATTTGTGATAGATTTTGTGGTGCCAGTTTATCCTGACCATCTTGGAACTGTTTCTTCATCTTTGCTGCCTGATTCAGCCTCCAAGCTCATCATCATCATCATCATCATTTATTGTGACTAGCTGATTATTCTGACAAAAGAAATCATCCTAGTCAATGCAGATGACACGGGGGCACACTGGAGCTAGAGCCAGATCCTGCACCCTGGGTTTTATGGGGAAATGATTCAGCTTTCCTTACAGCTCACTGGGAGCCACCACACCCCATGGGCTGATCTGATGTTCTCCACTAAAATGCAGCCACTCCCAAGGTGAAGACTAGCTACAAGTATTACATGCAAGGCCAAGAGGAGTTCTTGGCCAAGGCCAGAGCAAAAAGCATCCAGTATTTTAGTGTACAAACGCTGAACATGTGAGATCTCTGAGGCAAACAGCCAGGACCCACACTCAGCAAGTTTTGGTCAACACAGAGAGGCCCTATATGCCGGCTCAGTCTCACTACCTCTATAATTTCTGGCAAGCCTTTTGACATTGGGTGTTCATTGGAAAGTCCAGTTGCCTGGAGCCCAGGACTGTCAGCTTGCCTTTTGTGCAAGAGAACAGCATGTTCCCAGCTCTGCCATTTCCAGAGGAAACAAGCCCCAAGAGAACATTAAAGACTTGGACACAAATAGCTCACATTGTGTATTTTTTTCAAGCTATTCTCAAGATTTTACAGGTCTGACTCATTCTGGATAAATGCAGAAGGTTAGTCATGATAGTCAGCTGTAGGCAAAGAGGAAAGAACTCCCTGGACTTACCCCAATACAATTTTCATTGCTGTTGGTGGGGGAAGAGCTGAGCCAGATTTGCTGGTCCCTGACCTTGGGGTTTGTCTCAGGACCTGTTAAGGGGCACAGCCGTGAGAAAGTGTGGACACAGATCTGTGCATACTGCTGAGAGCCTTACATCCACCTTCCTGCTGAGAGTTGGTGAGCATCTGCTCGTCTCTGAGCTAAGGCCAGGTTTTGGTAGGAGTCTCATGGGCTGCCACAGTGGCTGTGGGAAGTGTGCTGCAGTACAGAGGTGGCACTGCTGACCTCCAGCTGTGGGCACAGCCACCAGCAGCTCCACACCACTGCTGTGACACAAACAGTCAGAATAATCTTTGGACTTTACCTGCTCTGAGGCCTCAAGATGCTTGGTCTGGAGAAACAGGGAGGAGGAAAGGAGAATTTTTAAGCTTGAATCTCGTGCAGAGCCTGTTGTCGATGCTGGACATGGCCATGTCTAGCACAGCAGCACTGCCCTGCACCCCTGCAACCCAGGGATGCTCTTCCTCAGGAGCGCTGAGCTGCAGCCCAGCCGCAGGCCAAGCTGGGAGCACCATCTGCCGGCTTTGACACGGCAGGCTGGCTCGTCAGAGGGACAGATCACAGGGTAGCCCAGAGCTGCGTATGCCGCTGCACCGTCATCAGACCGCATAGCAAATCAGAGATGAAAAAATCACAGGGTTGGACAAATCCCTCAGCTAAACCTCCTCCTGTTAGCCTCACAAAAGGGACTCTAAGCCAGTCAGTCTTTCTGCACTGGAGCCGAACAAACTGATTTGGGCGAAGGAGATCCAGTTGTAAGTTAGCTGGAGTTCTTTAGGGCTCTTGTAGAGCTTGTGAACAGTTTCAGCTAAAGGAGTTTGAAGCATGTCACTGCTTTCTTTTTAATGCTTCTTTCTTACAGTTCAAAATGTAGTTTTGTTTACAAATATTCCTGATAATAGTAATATTGAAGGGAGCACTGAGAGCCTGAAAGAAAAAAAAATGTACATCTCTGGTGCGACAGTGGACCCGTTTAAGCAGCGCCCAGGTAGATTTTTCTTGGGTTCCTCAGGTCTGCTTCCTCAGGTCAAGTCACTTCCTTGGATGTGTGATGGATGTGTCCCCTCCCACAGTTCAGTGCAGTGGACAAGGATCCACTGAGCTGTCCCTGCATGAACCTGACAGAGAATGTACAAATGTGAGGCTACTCTCAATGCTGATAAAGCACAAGCAGACCTCACAGGAGGCTGCTCTGAGTGCGTCACCCACACAGAGAACAGCGTATGGGAACAGTGCTAGCTTACAAAATCAAGCTTACAGCAAAGAGGTCATACCACTGTTGGCATCTTCTGGTTTGTCAATACTGTCTTTAGTGGCACAATCTCAGACTGATACAGCTAAACACAAAAATAAACAGAGAGGCTTCTGGGCACACCAGCACCTCTCCTGCCTTTTCAATGCTAAAAATTCCACCTTTGCTTCCATTGCATGTCAACTGATCTCATGAAAGCTACTGTATTTCCCCAGCCTTTATTTGGCTTTGTTTCTGGAGTCACTTGACTGAAGAAGCGGAATGGCACAGGGAATGTTCAGTACAGGACTATGAGCAACACATACACCTTCTTGGGGTGCTGGTGGATGTTTTGACAGAGTTTAGGCACTGTTGAAGATGCCTTTAGTTGGTCCAAAAGGCAAAGCTACAGCCAAAGCAATTGAGATTGAATTATAGCACTGGAAGCTGGACCTTCCTGAGACTATTTCAGCCCTTTCAGGTTTGAATTATGTGTGTTGCCTAGACAAGATTAATTTCCTTTTATTTTGATCTCATACATTTTACATATCTTTTAACAGAAAAAAGGTCGAATTCTTTCTTGACCTTTTTAATGGCCATTTTGTTTTGACAAATCTGTCCTTTGGGCACTTTGCATTGACATCACGAAACTTTTGAAATATCTGTGAGCCAGACTTGGAATTATTACCCCCACTTCTTAGCCTCTTTTTTCATATCCATCACTTGCATTGGTACTGGGGCGAAAGGCTGCAGGAGTGTTAAAGGCCTTATTTTTTACTTTTTCTCTGACTTTTGTGACTACTTGCACAAGTTCTTTTAGGATAGCTCAGATTTTGTCTGTACTCTGGAAATTAAGCTTAGATATATTATATTAACTTTTTTTTCCCCTGATAAACTGGAAGCAATTACCGCAGATGGTGCCAGGTTCTGTGTCTGCTGTTCTCCTCAAGCCCTGCCTGCCATTCTGGGAGATGAACAAATAGACAAACACACATTACAGTACTCAGTGCAAAGGTCGCAAGAGACCAGGTATTGGCCAGCGGGTCAAATGGGGTAAGGTACCAGTTCTGGCCATAAAATGTGTTTTGCTTCTCCCTGCATCCATTTAGTAAATTTACAGAGCTTTTGTCAGTGACAATAACAAAATTTGAGGAACATTATAAAACAATTTTGCATCCAATTTCTTTAGATAGTGCTTCATAGATTCTTTAAAATAGCTTTTGAGAACTGTAATTAAATACTTTGAAACATAGTTGGGACAGCTTTGTTTCAGACTTTGCCTCCAGCTTCTTTGGTTTGAAAAACATGCTTGTTTCCAGGAAAGTGAATATTGCATTTAATTGGAATTAGATGTTGGCAGAGGAGGCTGATGTTTCCAAAGCTGCTGGTGCTTCTGTGAGCTTGGAGAAAGGCCTAGGTGCCTCTTGCAACAGTTAATAAAAACAATTAATTGCATCTGTTTATTTTGGATCCACCTACTATTAATTATTTTCCTACTTTATGTAATCTTCTTACATAATTTGTCTCGGAGTAACAAAAACAGCTCACCCCAGTGAACCCAATGGTGTCCTTCCTTTCCAATTGGTCAAGAAATGTCTGAAGCATTGCATGATTTCAAAATGCTGTTGCTGCCGGACCTGAGGAATGTGAAAACTCCAGCTCAAGAATCCTGAAACAGACAGTTTGAGACTTACAAGAAACAAGTGAAAATTCTTCCCCTTTCCACCATCAGAAATAGATGCCAAACGCAGGATGGTGGCATCTCCTGCATCTCACCAGTGCTGTCCCAGTGGGACTGAGCCCCTTGGCAGACCCTCAGCTCCCCTGAGGCAGCATTAGCCTCTGTAGCTGCTCTCTACACCGAGTCTAGGACAGCCTGTGAGGGGGAGCACAGCTACCTCCACTGCTTGAATTAGACCACCAAAACCACTAAACTGTGCTAAACATCACAGCATTGAAATTTTGTTTCAATATAGTTAATAATAGTATTCTTGTGAAATAATTTAAGAATAAATAAAGGGCTCATTTCCCTCACCTTTCAGTTTTTGGGGTTTTATCTTCTACTAGACAAATTCTCAAGCTTTTTCTCTGTATACATAACACCTTAGTTTTTAAAATGCTTGAGGCTCCAGGACCTGGGGCTTTAATGAGTGCAAATACCATCGGTCTTGCTGTCATAGGACACAGCTGGGAGCACAGCTGGCCCTGGGATAAATTGCTGCCACCTGCATTTTCTTCTCCCCTAGGTGCCCACAAACTGCCCAGCCACGCTTGGGGCGACGGGTGCCCTGGCTGGACAGGCAGCGCTCTGGGCAAAGGTAGTGTTTTGCCAGCAGTGTCCTATGTGCTGTGCCTGGCCAGGGCTCCCTGACTTGAGCATAGCTGGGCTCAGTGTGAGATGGCCAAAATCCACCAGACAGCAAATCTCTGCTGGGCAGCTTTCCTTTCCTCAGACTGTGCAACCCAGCAAGGACATTCGTCCACCTGAAGCGTTCCCAAGCAAAGCTCAACCTCCCGCCAGCCCAGCCTGATGGCTCAGCTACACAGTCTCAGCCCTCTTCAAATCCTGCCTGGGTCCAGCACTTCTGCTTGTAGCTGTGCCCTGGATGAATTGAGTTTGACGGGTCTCAGCCTATGTTTTGTCTGATCATGTCCACAGCACAAAATTCAGTTGTACAGTGTGGAGAAGATTTTCCTATGGCTTTGGGACATGGTGATACCACTGGTCATGCTGATTTAGGGCCAGTCAGGGTATCTGTGGTGGGTGCTGTGACAGTAACTAGAATGTCCCATGTGGACAGCTGCCACAGGCTGGGTGCACTTTTAAGAAGCTCCAGCAGCTGTTGGCCTGGGATAAGCCCTCAGTGAGAGACTGCTAAACCCTTCCAAACCAAAGACTCCCTCCCATGGACTTTATAGGAAATGCCAAAAGCAAAAACTTCAGGGGGAATAGGAAGGTTTAGTCAGAGGCCTTTCTCCTGGGGTGAGGATGGCCTGATGAGGTGGGAAGAAAGAGCAGGTCACCATGACGAAGGAGAAGCAGATGGAGGTAGAAACTGGCCCTGATCCTCCTTACACTTCTGAGGGAGACTGAGGCAGAGGCAATGGTCACTTATCTGTGACACAAGCAGCAGACAGCCTGAACCCAATCCCCCCCATCCCAGAGCACCCAGTGCACCCCAGCTCAGCAGTGTCTCCAAGGCAGGAGGAGGAAAGGACACTTCAAAAGCAGCCCTTCCAGTTGCCTTTGCCGGGAACGGAGAGCCAGGGCAGTGCTGGTGGAGATTGAATCAAGTGATTACTTTAAGGGATTTGCTGTCTCTTTCTTTATCCCTCTCTCTCTCTTTTTTTTTCTTTCTTTTTTTCTTTTCCCCCCCTTTTCCCTCCCTCTTATCCCTTTCGTGGTGCATTTGTCTTCGAGGAACCTGGGGTGTTCTTTTCATCAGTTCAATCTCTCTCTGGCACTTGAGTCCTGATTGGCTGAAGGACTTAGGGGAAAAAAAAATCTTTAATTAAGTAGATAATCTCTTCTTAGGAAGTTCTGCGGCTCCATTTCACCAGCCCCCTTTAGCTCTTACTTTAGGATTGGTTATCCTTTGCAGAAGGTGGGATTCAGGAGGCATCCGCCTCTTCATCACACCAGGACTGCCGGGTGGAAAATAACTCCATCCCTTCCCTAAATTAGTTGTGCTTCTGCTTTTTTTTTTTTTTTCCCTTTTCTCTGGTGGTGGTGGTACCCAAGTTTGGGAGTTTTTTAGGATCTCCTTTCTCTCTCTTTATTTGGATTTTATATTTCACATGGACCCTTATCTGGGCATCTTCTTCCTCACTCCCTTCTTCCAGTCCTGCTATGCCTGGTGAGTATCAAGAGCATCTCAGTCTGTGTCACAGGCAGGTGCTCTTCCCAGATACCCTAAGGAAATTCCTCTTCACCTTCCTAAATGTCTCCTCTTTCTCACTTAGCTCAGTTCTGTCTTTAATGGAATCAGATATTTAACCAAGTCCCTACACACTCATTGGCAGAGAGGTTAGGTCTATGAAAGTCCCCCTTTTTCCTTGTGCCTCCCAAAAATAACTAGGGGCCAGATTGTAAGCTGGGGTAAAATAGAGGAGAGTGGATGCTGAGACCTAGCCCCTCACTTTCAAGTGGGATGATAACCCAATGGAAGAGGCAGACACTTCTGTTTTTCCAAAGGTTCCCAGTTAGCTTGTCTCTTTTCTTAATTAAATCAAGTGGGGCTTCTCTCATGCTCCCCAAAGAGGACAGTCTGTGATTAAGAGCTCAGAGCCCGCAGGGGTGAGTTAGATCCACAGGAGTGTCACTCTGGATGAGCAGCCTGAGAGCCAAGCTCCTTGGCACACACACACACACACAGGGTCGGAATTACATGTCTGAAATTCATGTATTAGGATTTCCTGGGGAGAAGCTTTTGCTACAGCTCGGTTTCCAACCACCTGAGTCCCATCAGACCAGTTCTGCTGTGCACAGATCTGTGGCCATCTCCTGTGGACCTCTTGCTTTGTCCTGAGGGCAGTGTTATATTTATTTCCCAAGAAGTTCTTAAGGGTGAACAGAAAGAGAATATGCTTGCATGAAATCTCGCATCATTCCTTGTGGGATGTATCAGTCCCATTCCCAAAGGGAAATGGTCTCTGCAGGTATTTTTCCTATGTGATTTTTACTGAGTACACAAACTTTTTTCTCAATTGCTGTGATGCCCTGGGGAATCTGCTCAGCGGGTTACAGACTTATCTCTAACGGCGAGGAAAGTCTTTTACCATTCAATTACTAAAATCCCCTGCCTTCCCCATAGCGGATCTCTAGGGTTATTACCATGGATGAAGAAATCAAAATTACAAAAAGAGAGACTAAAGAGTAAATGGGAATTCATTCCTGTTAGTCTGGAAGTGACATTTATGTTCTTTCAGAGATTTTCTACTCCCTTCGTTAAAAGAATATGCAACAATTTGTATATGTCTGAATACTATAAAGAAGCAAACTCAAGATATACCTCCCTTCTGGAACAAGGGGAATATGTATGTTCTACAGAAAGGCTAGGCAAGAGCTCATGCTGATTTTATTGTTATTTTTCTGCTCTTCCTGTGTACATGTCTTGCTTTCCTCAATAAAAACAGGTTTAGAATATGCTAAAAGAAAAAACTCCAACATTTTAAAGAAACAGTTCAAAGAAGAGAAATTTCAGTGCACAAAGTAGAGCTAAATATGGAAATCCAAGATGTTTTCAGTCCAAACTTGGATGTTTAAATTCCCTGTCTCTCAGCAGTTTTTATCTAGGAGAAAAGTTTATAGATCAAGAAAAGCCCGCTTCTCTCTGCATGTTGCTCAAAGGTCACGAGCTCTATAGAGAAAGGAAAATTGCAACCTTTATTTGAAATTATCATTTTGCAGACACTCTCCCTTACCTCTTGAGGAGAAAAAAGACAAATTTGTGGGAATTATAAAATAATTCTGCTTGAAATTTGTGCAGGTTTTCTCTATCTGATCCAACGGCTTAAAACACAGCATGTTATTTTTTTCCTGTGGTTTAATCACAAGAAACTGGGAGTGGGAGCATGGGAGGGAGCAATATAGAACAACAACAAAAAATGTTTTTATATATATATATTTGGCCACTTCCCTCCTTTGAGTGTGGACTAGATTTTACCATTTAATGGACCATTCAACCAGTGTATTATTTCTAGGTGATCAAAATGTCAGGGCTGCATTTAGGAAAAAAATCCTCAAAATAAATATAACAAAACAGAGAAAAATGAAGAAAAAGAAGTAAAGTTCCAAATGTTACTGAGTTGCTGCCCAGTCTCCTCTCCTGTGAATCCAGGGAATAATATAAAGATCTCTAACTCAGTAGTTTGCTGCTAAATGTATTTTTTACACTTGAGCTGGGAGACTGCCTTTGGTTTCCAGCCTCCCTGAATTTCTAATAACTTGAGGGAGCTCACATTGAGAACAAAACTCAGATCCAAAGGGAAATTCTATCCATTTTCTCTATAATGACAGTGAAGATGTCAATCCAGCTTTATCATTTTCTAAAGAGCAGAACCAGCAGCACAGTAGCCTGAGCGGGTGGTAAGGTATCAGACAAATATTGTAATGAAAGATTAGATAAGTCTCTTAGGGCATATTAAACTGAGGAGTGTGATGCTAAACTGAGGAGTGTGATGTTATTGGTTAAAGTTGTGAGACAGAATTATCAGAGGCTTATTAGTATTTGAAATGAGTAAAATATAATGGGATAGCAGCTTGGCAGGCTTCTTTGCTTTCAGATTCAATAAAACTAAGATAGAAAACTGCTGCTGAAGATATTCACTAGCTTTGAGATAATTTTCTAATATTGGATCCAATGAAAATCTCTTGCCCTGGATTTACTTTTTACCTGGAGACCTAGAGTTGTGCTGAGGGAAGCAGCGTGCCCTGGCCAGGGCCCTGCACAGCCTGGGGAGGGGGCAGAGGCACTCAGGGGTCTCCTGCCTCTACCTGCTCAGCTATGAGCCTGCTCTGCTTCAGTCCCTGTAATGCTTCCTGGAGTTTGAAGATGAGGGGACAAGGGTTTACACAGCTAGAAACCCCCTGAGCTTTCTCAGAGAAGAGAAATTACTATCAAGTGTCTCTTTTCATGTGTGTGATACAAAATATCACCAAAGTCATAGAAATGGGGCTGGTGAACACCAGCTCTGAATGCAACTACTTAGGTTGCATGAATGTAGTTTAATACTACATTCTGCTTTCCTTTACAATGGATGGAAAATTTAGTAGAAATACATATTTTCTTTTTAAAAATCACACTACAGAGAAAATAATGAAGAGAGATTCTGTCAGTGATTCATATTTGCAGCACAAAGATGATTCTAGAGACACTGTGACTATTGTACTACATCTGTGTAAGCAGTAGGTTAATTACTCTCTGCCCTTACTGGAGATTATATACAGTGTGGAGATGCTTTTTTCTTAGCTAAATTGTAAGAGCAAAGACAAAGCACACAGATTCTGTTTCCATTATTATCTTTCCTTCCCTCTCAACACAAGTAAGAAAAATTTTCCAGCCATATGAGAGTCCCATCTTGCCTTCTCCTGAATCCACCTGAAGTTGTAAGAGTTAAATGTTGGGGTGTCAAGTGCACCAAACACTTGAAACTTTGTCAATCCTTCACTTGTCTAAGTCTTACAAACCCAGCCAGAAGCACGCCTGCCTGTTCATCTGAGGGCTTAAGGAAAATGCCTTCTGTCTCTCTGACTTTATAAACTGTTTAGAATATCCTGCTGGGAAATTGCTACTGTATCATTTGCTCAGCTGCAGATGGAGAATTGGCAAATCCTGAACTTGGCCTTTTTGTGAACCTTGAAGTTTATCCTGGAAGGAACAGATCCTCTGCTTCAATGCAGTCACGTCAATTGACTCCTGCTAACAGGCTGGTTTGCTGTAAACTCTGATGTTGTGGATTACCGTCCTCCTCCTAAAGCTGCCCGTGCAACTTCTCAGGTGTTCCTAATCCAAGGGTTTGAGGCAAATCCCTCCTATACACTGTGAATGTGGCTTTTTCCTACCCACATGGGAAGCAATGGGATATATCTCTTGTTTTGGTGACAAAAGTAAGATAAGAGAGGACTTGCAATTTTCTAACTCTTGCCTACACGGGAGCATTTTACCAGAGTTTTCTCACAGCTGCTACCAGGGGCTCGGATTCACACTGACACCATCCTGAGTGTGGTCCCCATAGCAAAGCACTTAAGGTCAAGGCAATGGACAGAAGGGAAACCAGATGGAAAAATGACTTGTTCATGCTGCTACCCAGTTGCGTTAGGATGGGGACCCATGGAGCTTACACAGTCTGATTAGCCCCAGGTTCATGGCCCTGTGTGATTCAGGTCACCCGATGCTCTAATCACTCGGCTACAGATGCCGTCTCTCCAAGTCCCAGGAAATATTTAATTAGCTGTACAATGCAGAAGCAGCTTCCAAAGGAAAATTCCTCTGCAAAACAACCACCGACTTCGTGCTAAAGTACCCATGGGGGCTGGAGCGCAGCCGGGTCTGAATCCCAAGCCTGGAACAAAGGGAAAGAATCTCCTGTTCTCACCGTGCCCTGGCACAGCCCACTCCTCTTTTAACCCAGGGGAATCTCTCCCAAAGCAAATTTCATCAATATGAACACATTTTCACCAAAAAAACCACAAAAACCAAACCAAAACAAAAGAAAGCTAGAGTTGCCAGAATGAAATGTTGCAAACTCATTCTCCTAACTCTTTCTAAACTGTAACAGCAAAGATCAGGTTTCTTGTGATTTTGGCCAAGCTAAAGTAATGAGACCTCCTTTCGTGGTGTACTTTGGAAAGGATCTCTGTGGGTGCAGTTCCAGGGGAGGTAAAGTGGGCTTGCTAACTGCACAAGTGGTTTTCCAGGGCAGGACAACATCCTCTCTCAGTCTCTCACATGTCTGATGTCTGGGCACCAGTCTTGCCATGCTGTCTGTCCCTGTGTCTATGGCAGGCCTGCACTTTGACCCTCAGCTTTGGACAGCAGTGCCTGCTTCTGCCTGTGCTTGAGCCCACCCTGGGATGTCCCCACAGTGTCTGTATTGGATTTGTACCGCAAAAAGACAGTATCTTTCTCTCCCTTATGAGGGAATACTTGTGGCTCATTTGAAGCAGAACGTAATCTCAAGAAGAAGCTGAAGAGGCAATTTTCTATCAGTGCATGCTCTGTCATTTTCCCAATCCCTCGCTCACTGCAAGGTCTCAGTCCACTCATTCCCCCTCTCTGGTCTCAGTGTCCTCTCTGGGTGATAACAGCACTCACTCATTTCTCTGAAGTGCTGGGTTCCAGCAGGGAAAATACTCCACAGACTCACCAGAAATAGTGATGAGTGTTATTCTGCAAACCTGGAGAGAGTGGAATTAGGTATTTTTAGGAGACTCTCTCTTTTCTTACTTAATTTCTGACTTGGGATAGTTGGAGATCGCTCTTGGGCTTTTTCAAAGTGTCACTCCTTTCTGCCATGACACAGCTAAGCAGTTTTCACCCAGCCATTCTCCAGATTCTGCAGGTGGTCACCACACCATATGGAGTCCTAATGCTGGCTGACCATTTGCACAGAAACAGTCTTTCTTACTGGAGAAAGACTCAGACCAGACAGCATCAGTTCTGCAAGGGCATAGGGATAGTGTTGGAGACAAGCCACACTGCCTGACCCTTGGAGATGATCCATCCCCACCTGCAGTTGGAACACCAGAAGGCTTATTTTTGTCTAGGACCTCCCACCCACCCCAAACCCCCAGGGTCCCCTGCACACTGTCCAGGAGGATGGGAAGGACATGTATATTTGTGCTCAGCCACCACCATAACCTGACCAAGAGGAGAGACATGGCACCACAGGAAAACAAGGGATTGTGATGTGGAGAGATGCATCTGGACACATATTGCAAAGGAGCAGCAGGGTGATGCCCTCCTTCCCTCAGCATGGTCCCACTCCTGGGGCTAGGGGAAATGCTACTCTGAGTTTAGTCAAGTGAGGTAAAAAGCAAGGCTAGGGGAACAGGAAAGCTAAATAATGGGTGGATTGGTACAAAGGGTAGCTGAGCAGAGGAAAGCAAAAGGAGGGAGCAGTGAAGGAACTGCAGCCCACTACAGCCTGACTGAGGGAAGCAGTGCGGGGGGAAGGGGACGGCACTGTCCCATTCCTTAGGGAGCAGCAAGGGGACATGGGGAAGAGACCAGAGGTGCCTTCAGCCAGGAGACAGGCAGACTGTGGGGGAGTGAGAGGAGAGCCTTGGGATGCCTGGCATTCCCCAGGCCCCTCCACCATCACCCCCTCCCTGCTGACACTGTCTCTATCTTCCAGGTCAGTGAATAATTTCCTGATGACGGGCCCCAAGGTAAGAGAAATCCCTTTGATGTCTGTCCCTGATTCCACTAAACCCAGGGAGGGAAGGAGAGAGAGACAGGGGCTCCTCCTTCCCACTCCTCTCCACCCAGCCTTGGCCAGAGCTCCCCTCACCCCGAGGTTTCCAGCAATAAGGCAGAGAAAGGCCAGGAAGGATTTGCTATGAGCTGCAACTTGTGAGCTCCTTGGGCTGCATGAGCCCTGAGCAATGCTGACCTGGGGTTCTGGACCCTGGTTGGGGCCAGATTGTGGAGATTTGTCTATTGACACCAGCCAAGGCTGTCACCTGACATCTATTGCTTCCTGTGGATCAGGTTGGCATCAGGGCCCACACTGATCCAGCCGGAAAGTATTTTCTGTAGGCCCTGTAAAACATACTTCCTCAAGGAGCACAACTAGAATTGCCAGGACTTTGTTCCATATTTTTGACCCCTCATATCCCTGTGCTCCTCTTTCAGAGGCTTTTTTTCTTAGCCAGGACCAGTTGTAAAATTTACCCAGATTTTTTTCTGGCTATTCCCCAGGAACACCTCCAGGCCCATCTAGCTCCCAATACAGTGGTGGAGCAATCTTGTCCCAAAGCACTGGCTCTCCCCCATGGGTTGTGGTGAAGAAGAAGGCAGGTTGAGGCATCTGCTGGCCTGGAGCTCCCTGTTCTGAGCAGAAAGCGCTGTTTCCTCTCATGGTGGAGAGATGAGGGGCTCTCCATGGCAGAGGCTGGCTGGCACATTTCCTAATGTGGCTAACAGCCAAGAGCTCAGCTTTCACCCCCAGGAGGCTCAGGCTCTGACCCAGCACAGCAGGAAATGGGTTTGCTGCTGCTGGTGGTGAGCTTCTCAGGGAAGCCAAGCCTGGGAGACCTTCTGGGGTCTGTATTCTTGTCTTTGTAAGATGGCACGCAGGTTACTTTCAGTGGAAAATATGTATCGTCCCCGTGCTGACTGCCAGCTCTGCTCCTAGGCCTATCTCATCTACTCCAGCAGTGTGGCGGCTGGGGCGCAGAGCGGCATCGAGGAGTGCAAGTTCCAGTTCGCCTGGGACCGCTGGAACTGCCCGGAGAGGGCTCTGCAGCTCTCCAGCCACAGTGGGCTGCGCAGTGGTAAGGAAAGCATTGCATACCACTACTGGGACCCCCTTGCTACAGGTTAGAGCCCATGGCCCCCTCCTTTCTTCCCAAGTGCCTCCTTCTCTTCCCCGTTCTCACCTGGGAAGTGCCTCTCCCAGGAATCCCACAGAGGATCTCCCCAGGAGACCCTTTTACCCCAGCTCCCAGATACACTGGGATCTAGCTCCAAGGCCTCCTTGCAATGCCAGCCTAACCCATGGACCTGCTGAACCCCAGCTGGCACAGGACCAACCCTCACACAACTGCCTCCCCACAAGTATGCACCCCCTGCACATGGCCTGCTGGATGCACCATGCCTAGATGGTGTCCCATGGTATCCCAGGGAGGCTGAGAACCAGCACTGCCTGGCTGGGTAGCAAGCAGAGGAATAAGGCTAAAGGGAGCAGGAAAGAGTTCATCAGTGGCTGTGCTCTGGCCAAGAGGCAGAAGAAAAATCTTCCTACATCTTTCAGATGTCAGAATCACCCTAGGCATAAATCCAGCATCCTGACCTGGGACACTGTAGGGCATGGGGCTGTGGTCATTGTCACTGTATCCTATTCCTTACCTATTTGCAGGTCCCAGGAAATATTTTAGTGCATATCTGGCCCTCTAGACCTATTTTTGATGCTGGGCTGGGCTCATACCGGCTCTGTAAAAGCAGGACCTGGGTATGGAGGAGAGCCTCAGGCCTCTGGTGGGACTGGCAGCAGATAAGAGACCAGAGCCTCAGGCAGAGGGGGACAAAGGTTTCAAAGCGAGGCCTTGAGGAGACAATTGCAGCACAAGGCCCCGAGAGACCAGAAGCAGTGAGAAGTGGGGGACATTGCCTGCCTGTGCTGTATCACCATCGCTGAGCTCCCACAAGGACGGCCAGGTGCTATCTCATCCACACCCTTTCAAATGGCACAAGTCAGTCTGGATCATATTTGGGAGCTTCTGTGTTCATGCAGTTCAAGCCCAAACAAAGCTAATCTGGGATATAGGGACTCTTCTCCACGCCACAAAGTTTTCCCCACTGCAGATGTCCTGTGCAGACTCCTGCACGGTAAGAACAATTTCCAACACTGCCCTTGCCATGAAATCTTTTGCACATCTGCTCTCTTTGTATTCCCCCTTGACAGCAAACCGAGAAACAGCCTTTGTCCACGCCATCAGCTCTGCGGGCGTCATGTACACGCTGACCCGGAACTGCAGCCTGGGGGATTTTGACAACTGCGGCTGTGATGACTCCCGCAATGGACAGCTGGGTAAGGAGAGATGAGCTGCTGCCCCTCACTCACCTGTCCCAGGTGGCAGGAGAAGCTCTTCTCTCCTCCACTGAGGCCTGCAGAAACACCTCACCATCCTGGTCCCCACATCCGGGAATAATGCTCAGAGCAGAGCTTTTCCTGGTTCAGACCAAAGCAACTCTGTGGAAGCTAATGGAGCCACCTCCAGTTTACACCAGCCAAGATCTTGATGCTTTCCATGACTTTCTAAATGAGCAGGAAAGTAGAAGGGGTTTCAGCTTTCCTGGTTCAAATCAAGAGCTCTATTTCAGCTGCTGGAGGGAATGACTATATCATAAGGGCAGAGGAGTGTATCTGTTGCCATGCACCTAAATGATCTTGGTATAGCAGCACAGGTCAGGGACCTCAGGGTCTGCAGGACCAGGCTGGCCCCACAGCAGAATGACCAGGAGGAAAAGCAGGGTGGCATTCATAAACCTCTCTAGTACTTGTCAGCATGGCAGGCACACAAGAGCACAACCAGGAGAATCACTGTGGCAGCACACAGCCATCACACCCTCCACATGACAGTAGCATCCAGGCCCTCAGCCACCAAGCACCCCTGGTGGGGAACTCCAGGCTGCACCACTCCAGCTCTCCGCTCCGCTTTCAGAGAAAACACTGACGTTTAGGGGTTTTGTTTCAAACAGAAAGAGGACAAATTTCAAATGATCAAAATCTTTTAAAAGCCATGCCCTGCCCAGCCACACTAGGCAGTCAGTATGTGTCACTTTATGACAAACTCCTCTGGAGTGTCCAGTATTTAGTAATTTACTTTACTGGCTGATAATTTTGAAAACAGCCACTACTGCTTAGGTGGCCAAAGTCGAGGAATGCCTGTCTCTGGGAAAGCAAGACTTTTGGGCAACAACACATCAAATTTTATCTTCTCTGGAAAACCAAGTTAGTCATGCTACATTTCTTTTCCCCAAAATATATCTGTTTTTAATAAAAAACTTTCCATTGTGGACTTAAAACCCAGTAAGGCACAGGAAACATTTGGGCTTGACCAAAACAGCATGATTCAATTCAGCCATCGGACTGAATCCAAGCCGGTGAAAGGTTTTCCCACTTCCTTCAGTCTCAGTTCTTGATTTGGACTGCATCATCCACTGCAATTACCCACCTCCCATGAAACACTGGTGTCTTTCCCTGGGAGAGGGGATCATGATGCCCTGGGGAAATCCAGGCAAGGGCCAGGCCTTTCTAGAGGGGCACAAGGCCATTAAACCACAATTCCCAAGATGTACCAATGTGGCACGTCAGGATCAGAATGTTCCAGATTTCAAGTCTTCATCAATAATTTGGCATCTTTCTCTAGGAGGAAAAAAACTGCATGATGTTTTTCCAGTCCCACTCAGCTCCCACTCAGTTAGGAAAAGTACCTTCCACATATTTTTGTGTAATTTCATGGTTCTGTCTTGACTCCCTTGTTTCTTATGGTAACTAGAAAATCAGACCCTTCTAAGATGCCAATCATCATCTTAGAATTCTGGGTGTGCCAAAACCAGGGCCTCCTTGATGCATGTTGTTGTGCCAGGCTTGGGCTGTTCTAGGCAGAGGGGAATCTGTTGCCTCTGACCAAGATGCCTCCCCCAGTTTGTTAATCCAAGTTAGCAAGATCCTGTCCCTGCAAGTCACACTGAACCAGCTGAAGTCAGAGTTTGAGAGGCTTATCTGCATGTCTGCTAATGCACGGTAACTGACAGCTTCTAAATGCTGCTCTATAGAAAGCCTGGAAAGCCCTGCACTTGTTGGACAGGACATACCCCTTTGCTGCCTGCCTGAGCCACTTACTATCCAGGCCTCAGGAGAAATGTCATAAACTCAACGGGGTGGTGAAAGGCTGGATTTGCCCCACAGCCTCCAATCCCTCCCATCACTTCTGAAACCTCTTCTGTTCTTTGACAGCACACATCTCATCTCCTTTCTTAGGGGGACAAGGCTGGCTGTGGGGAGGCTGCAGCGATAACGTGGGCTTTGGGGAAGCTATTTCCAAGCAGTTTGTGGATGCCCTGGAGACTGGACAAGATGCCAGAGCTGCTATGAACCTGCATAACAATGAGGCAGGTAGAAAGGTGAGCCCCTCTCTCCGTCCAGAGCAGACAGTGCATACCAAATTGTCTGAACATTCACCGTAGAGAGTCACAGTTTGATGTGGCTAAAAACACAGGTCCATAAGAAACAACTTCTTGGGGGGGTTGGCAGTAGTACAGTGGTGTCTGCTCTAAGGTAGCAAAGCTTCTATGTTACAGTGTTAATGACTTTCTGCAGTCCTCTTTCTCCCTGTTCAAGGAGGGGAGCACTGTGGAAAAGCAAATCTGTGAGCTTCAGGACTATTGTGCAGGGAGAATTGATACCAAACTCCTCCAAAGGCCTGGAGCCATGTTTCTGCAATGCATTGCAGTACAGAAACAGTCCCTCTGGGGTTTTTTTCTTGAACCTCTCTCTCTGCTCACCCTGTAGGCAGTGAAAGGGACCATGAAGCGGACTTGCAAATGCCATGGTGTGTCGGGGAGCTGCACCACCCAGACCTGCTGGCTGCAGCTGCCTGAGTTTCGGGAGGTGGGCACTTACCTGAAGGAGAGGTACCACAAAGCCCTGAAGGTGGACTTGCTGCAGGGAGCAGGGAACAGCGCTGCCAGCCGGGGTGCCATTGCTGAGACCTTCAGTTCCATCTCCAAGAAGGAACTGGTCCATTTGGAAGACTCTCCTGACTACTGCCTGGAGAACAAGACGCTGGGGCTGCTGGGCACGGAGGGCAGGGAGTGCCTGAAGAGGGGCAAGGCGCTCAGCAAGTGGGAGAAGCGGAGCTGCCGGCGGCTGTGTGGGGACTGCGGGCTGGCGGTGGAGGAGAGGCGAGCGGAGATGGTGTCCAGCTGCAACTGCAAGTTCCACTGGTGCTGTGCTGTGCGCTGCGAGCAGTGCCGCAAACGGGTCACCAAGTACTTCTGTGTCCGCAAGGAGAAGCGGGAGCGCAGCGGAGGTGGCGGAGCCAGCCGCAAGCTCAAGAGAAAGCTCTAACTTGCTTCTGCTCCTCCATACTTCTGTCTGCCCCTCTCCTCTCCTGCCCTTCCCATCAGCTCTTGACACCATTTCTGTTTGGCATAGTTTTGTCTCATTCCCACTGCTGCCTCACTGGGGCTTGGGCAAGGCGAAAGAGCCTTGTATGAGTGCTCAGGCTTTGCCCATACACAGCATTAGTGCAGTGGGTAATGTCTTCTGGGGAGACCTTCAAGTGTTGACAAAACAAGGTGAGACTCAGTCCCTTCAACTCAGTGTCACGGCATTATCTCTGAAAACACAGGAGGTCTTGGTGGCTCCTGTGGTTTTGAGCTTGTCTGTTCCCCAAACAAGCACCTGCTCTGGGCTTTTGAGTAAGTGAGATAGAAAGTACAAGGAAACTGAGATGGCACCAACAATTGGGCAACTCAGATCAGTAAACTGTAAATGAGAAGAGGCTTTTAAAAAATTATTATTATGTTATTGCATCACACCTGCACTATGAGGAAATCGAAAAGGCATGCAATTCCTTCCTCAGCAAGCCAGCCTCCAGGAAATCCACAGCTTTGCTTGCCACTTTTGACAGCTTTGCTAAGCTCTTTGGTGCTTTACTTTGCATTTGAAATGGCAGCAGCAAGATTGAAACTGCTGCTTGACCTGCCCAGTATACAGCTGTCCAAAAAAGGGTACCATCACTTGTTTTTTACATGCTTTCTCTGTGTCTTCCAAACCTCCAGGTCTGGTCTCCCTTTATAGGCCAGCATTCCTATCAAAGCCCCTGACTGACCCCATAAAGATGCCCTCCTACTTGTCCACTACCTCCTTCCTCCCAAATCTCTCCCAGAGAGGAACTGCCAAGCTGAGCCTACTCTCCATGTCCTGGTGTACTTGCCAAGCACTCTTACCCTGTCAGCTAACAAACTAAATACTTCTTCCTAGTCTGAGAGAATAATGTCAGTTACTATTTAATGGTGGTGTAAATAGGCAAGTGAAGCACTTTGAAGTTTAATTTATTGCACAGTTACTGTGATGTATACATAACAGTTTTTCCTCTACCACTTATTGTATATATTCCATAGGCTAAGCAAGCAGCAGGAAGATTTGGCTGATGCATCTCTGTTCCCCTGCTGAGGCTAGGGGAGGGAGGTAAGAAGCTGCCAGCTGCAGTACTTGTGCCATCACCGCAATCTTCCCCTGTGCTGCGATAGTATCATCTACTTTGCTGTTTGAAGTGTCCTTTAGCCAGACGAGCAGCCAGCAGAGCTGTTACTGGCCATTAGACCCATCTTGTAGCCAATATTTGTAAACCAATAGCCAATGCAATAAATCAGTAGCCAAGTGCTTGCAAAATGCTGTTGTGTCTGAGTGGCTGGGTGTTCTTTCATCCCATTTTGTGTGTGTATGTTTAAATTTAAGAGTCAGGGAGATTAAAACACACTGCTTACCCATCTGAGCCGAGGAAGACCTAACCAGTTCCAGGCAGCACAACCTCAGCCCCTACCATGAGGGGAAAGGATGTGTTCTCTCCTGAGCTTGCTTGAGGATGCATCCAACTTCAATGCAACTGCCAGGAGGAAATGAGGTGGGAGGGGGGCAGGCAGTGCCCAGTTGCCCGCTACATAGCTGATATATTAAGGACACTCAGCAGCCTCTATTTGTCTCTTCATTATCAATTAGTCCCTTGACTCCAGGATTACCTCACAGGGAGCAGGAATTTAGACCTAGAGTCTCACCAAAGCAAGAGCATTCCTGCCAAGTAAGAATCTGGCATTTCAAAAATTGCAAGAAATCTTGGCCCAGTCTCAGGGAAAACTGAAACACTTACACTTCACACACAAACCACCACTGTTTGCACAGAGGTTCTTAGTAGTACAGTGACCCTGCCGAAGGTCTCTCTTGCATCCCCATCAGCAGTTCCTCTATGGCCCTGTGGTTGGCCAGGAAAGGAAAGAGGAAGCAGGAGCCTCTCGACCACCAAGGAAAGCTCAATCATGGGCCTCCCTTTTCCTTCTGGCTCTCCCCATTCCACAGCCAGCTGGAAAAGCTGTAGAAGCCGTTTCCCTCTTCCTCCCACTCGTGGTGCACCCGTCCCCTGCTGACATGGCTGCCCCGCACGGCTGCCCGCGGCACAGCCCGGGCTGGCGCGGTGGCGGCTGCTGGCGAAGGGGCCATGTGGGGCACCTCAGAGTGAGCCCCACCGCCACACGCTGCTTCCGCTGGGGAAACGGCGACACCGCAGCTGCAGAATGTGCTGACCTCAGCAGCGGGTCCCCCCTCCCGGCGCACGGAGCCCTCAGCGGTAAAGGCCCTGCTGCCATTGTGGGCAGGATTGGATGCTTCCATGTATTCATTTCGGTTTAATGAAGGCGCATTCCTCAGAGGAGAAATATTTACATTCAGCTTCCCAGGTGGTCACCTTCGCCCAGATGACACACAAACAGGCAGCCCCCCGCTCCCTTTTCCAATCCAAGCCTCTTTAGAGGGCTCGGGAGGAGGGGAGACAGCGGAGGGGGGGGCTGCGGAGGGAGCAGAATAGAGAAGGGAACAAAATGCTAATAAATCAGCCAGCCACCCCTTTTCCCCTCCCCTCAGTGGAGTCAATGGAAAGTGTCATTTCACATGCTAATCCCCCTCCGATCTCTTTACAACACCTTTTCCGAAAAGTGTTTGGGAAAAGTCCTTGTGGCCCGTTTACAGCTCCCCGCCGCTTCAGATTCCTTCTTGTCTAAGGCCGCGGCCCCGGTGTGGGTCTCTCCCTCCAGCAGGGCTCCTTACAAAAAACATCTCAACAAAGACTTTGGAGTTCATCAGCCTCCCACTGAAATTCACAGCTGCTGAACAAACTAATCCCCTCTCTTGGCCTTTCTTCCTTTCAATGGGTTCTTGGCTTCAAAGACACTTTGGGAAAGGACTTTGTGGGGACTCACACTGCTCCCTCAATAGAAGTTAGTGCAAGCATTATTTTCAGAGCAAGTGGCTTTACAAACAAATACTGCCTAACAATCTCTGCCCCTCCAGCTCCCCCAAACACACACAAGCCTAGCCTGCAGACATGATGTTATCTGCCACAGGATTAGAGCTCTGTTCTCTGTGTCCAGGGATCCTTTCCTGCTGCCCCCTTCCCCCCCAAATTCTTTGTCAGCCCAAAGGCCTTCTCACCCAACTGAAAATGCTTTCTCTGGTGCCGGGGTGCTGTGAAGCCATGTGCCCACATGGGAGGGGGCAGTGCTCACTGCCTGTGGACTGAGATATTGCCAGCCAGCAGAGATAGTGCTGTAAATGAAGGAGCACTTTCCAGCGGGGTTTGAAGGGTAATATACCACAGCAGGGTTGCAGAGACAGGGCTTCTGCCACAAGCCTCTCCAAGACTTTCAAGCGAGTCACCTCACTTCCCCCCTCTGCTTGCTTTCACTACAAAGAGCTTCAGGGATGGTGCTTGCAGGGGTAAACATGAAGCAAAAGAGAGCAACAGAGGGGAAGGCAGGAAGGACTCACATCAAAGGCAGGATGAATAGCCAGTCTCTGCACAAGTACCGGGTAGCAGTAGCTATGCGTGCTGGAGGGAACTAATATCATATGTATCTGAGAAATATGTGGAAAATCTGTGTTTGTTTCTCTGCAGTAGAAGTGGCCTGAGTTAAAGAGAGCAAAGGACTGGACTGCACAGGGTACTATATCTGAATCTCAAAAGATAGAATCTAAGAAATGCCAGGCTTGTTAAGTGATCTCAAAGCTGGGACTTCTTTATACACTCATTAAGCAAATGTATGTCACCTGGGCTACCTGTGTTATAACCCCATTCTGATGCTGCCCGAGTGTTACCTTTGAAAATCAGCTTTGCTTGTCCCTGCTGGAGGACAGCTGTTAGGCCAGACTGTTTGCTAACTGCTCCAGACCAAAAGCTCTTCAAGACTCCTTCACACTGGGTGTTTGCCTCTGCCAGCAGCAGAACTACAAGGCTTGTTTTCCTTCAATGTTGTGTGTCCCTAACACCCAAAACTCTCATTAAAAAAAAAAACCCTGGGCCCTTCCCAGCAACAGCCCTTCAAATTTTCACCATCCAATCTTTCCAAGCCTTTACTTCCTCCCAAGTCCTCCAACCTTGGGCCATGTAATACAGTCCTTCATATTTCAGAGTTTCACGTATGCTGAGTGGCATGCTTGCACATACATACTAGCTAGCTGACAGAAAAAAAAATTTACATCATAGTTTTTTTCTTTTGTAAGAAGGCAGTTTGATTCCCGCACCTTTATCTCAGTACTATGTTTCAATTCAGCCCTTCTTACCTCCTTAAAAGATTAAATTAAATCAGCCAGCAGATTCCTAAGTTATTAACTAATGATAAGACTGACAATTCAAGAGTGTAAATTTCAACACAGGTCCAATCCTTATTCTAGTTCAAGCTGCATGGCTTCAGTGGTGTAACATTTATTTCCAGTGGGAGATGATGTCATCAAGGGCTCTCTGTTTACTTACTGACATACTTCCAACTCCTGATGTCAAGTGCAAAATCTTCAACGCTGCTGAGATTCCCCAAGAGAACCTGAGTCTGGGGGCCTTCTTGTGTCTGATGCAGATGAACAGTCACAACTGCTGCAGGTGATCTGGAGAAGATCAGTGCTCTGACCCTGCAGCCTTAGGGAGTGGGTAAGACCTGAGGTCTCACCACACCAGGATGGATGCTGCCCACAGCAGCAGAGCCCAAAATCTGGTTTGCCCCACGTGGTTCTCAACTTCCCCCTCAGTGGGTGGCCATGCAGACTGAGAAAGTCCCATGTGGCCAGAGGTGACAAGCCTATGAAAAAAAGCATCACAAAACACGTTTTTATTTCACTGTTCTGTAATTTCTCAGTGCATCAAACCGCAGCAATAGAAACAACACAGCAGCAACAAGGAGGCACTTTGACCTGGAAAGGAGAGAATGAGACACGTGCTCTTACTCCCTTCTCTGATTCTCCTCTCTCCTAAGTCTCATGGTAGACTAGGTTGATTTGTGTCCATCACTGAACCGCAGGCCCACGACAGCATTATCACTCAAGCAGCAAGCAGAGCAAGTAGGGGCTGGCTGCATCCAAATCTTGGGAATAAGCCTTGCTCTCAGCTATGGATCAATGATTATGCTGCCTGGTTAATAAGAAGAATGTTGAGAGAGAAGGCAAGGAGGGAGGAAGAGAGGGAAATATACACACACAAAGATGTGTCCTAAAATCTCATCTGCCTTCCCAGACTTCTTCCTCAGAACAGATATGCTTCATTCATCTATTCCCAGAGGAATTGCCACAGTGATGACAAGTCTCAGCACAATCCATATCTTCAAGTCCTGACAGCATCACCTCCTGCAGCATATTCCTACCACCATAGTGCCAAGGGGCCTTTGAGAACCTCCTTTGCATGTATTTGTAACTGTAGGCAGTATGAATGCACCATACCTGTAGCAATGAGCTGTCTCTACCTGCTCAAATCTGAGCTGGTCAGGGTAGCTCAAAGGAAGTCTTTATGCAACTCAAACAATCCCTGCTGCTCTTAAAGTCCCTAGGCCATCTGAAAAACCTGAAGTAGGAAGCCTTTAGATAACACCAGTGGGCAAAAGTCCAGCTGTGCTAAAATAAAAGAAGTGAAAAAGGCTAGGAGCCAGAAAGGGCAGCTTTTAGCCCCAAGACAGGATGTGACTGGCTCCAGGAAGAAGTGCACAGAGCACAACCTGCCAACATTCCTGAATGGGAGAGTCCCAGGAACTGAAAAGTGAAATCATCCTCCCTGGGCCTGACACATTATGGGCTTAAGCCTGTAGCTGATGGGGGAAAAGATACAAAGGAAGGTGGATAGAGGGTAAACAGGAGACATGACTTTTAAAGACAAGAGAGCTGGGTGAAGAAGAAAAAGAACCAAAGCTGGCCCAGAGTAGACTAGTAGTTAGCTCCAGCTGTAGCAGGATATGGGTGCAGAGGGCTGAAAGGGTGACCCAAGGATGAGAATGAAGAGAAAGGAGGAGCCAGGAGAGATCCTTGCTGCAGCCCAACAGAGTGAGGACACACCAGCCTAGGTTCCCAAGGCAGCCCAGCTACCACTCAGGAAGTTTGCTCTGCAGCAGGAATAGAACCTGAGGCTCTTCTCTGGTGGTGCTGCAGGTACCAGCCCTGTTTGTTTCCTGAAAAATAAAAAGCAATGTCAGCCTAGAAGGGAAGGAGTTTCCCCTTTGTGCTGGGGATATAAAGAAGAAGAAGGACCTCTGTGCAACCTGGACAGCCTGAAATTGAGATCCCTGGGCTGAAACGTGGCCTCAGACTAGTAAGAAAGAAGAGAGAAAGAACAGTCTCCAGGAGCTGCAGGCACCAGTGGGCTATCTGGAAAGTGGATGGGGCCAGGCATGCTGGCCTGCACAGTTCCAGGCACTGGCACAGACCTATTTCTCCAGAGTCAGAAGGAGAGTCCACAATCTGCAGCACATCAACAAGTGAGGCGGTCCACCAGCTCTTGGTGTGCACTGTTCCAGCTGCTCCACACTTTACACATTCAGCTTGCTTGCTATGGTCATAAGGACTTTCAGGATGGGCATGAAACCAGACACCTCACTGAAACTGCTGCTGCTCACAACCTGGGTGTGAACCAGGAGACCTTGTGGGTAGTTCTTAGCCTCAATGCATCGAGCAATTTCATGGAGACCCATGAGGATGGTTGGAGAGAGCTGTGGAGAGGGAGAAGAAATGAGTCAGCATGATCACAATATAACACAGGTCTGTCTCCCTCCACACCCTTCCTTACAGTTCTCCCCCAAACAGCACCTATACAGTCAAGCACTGGCAGGAAGGATAGCTGGTTCTTCCCTTGTCTTCCCAGACTACAACTGCCAGTTGGCATCAGCAACTGGCATCACCAACTTCGGAGTTTTCCAAGCTAGTTACACTATGTTCACACTTAACCATTCCCAACTGCCCCTTCCCATCTGGGATCTGTCTATGTGCCAGTATACTTCTCAAAGGGTAAAAGCACCTTGCAGATAGCTCCTCAGCTTCTCCTTATACTATGTCTGGGCCAAAGTTAAGAAAGAAGATACAAAATACAACATACAGTCCTGGCTGGATTCATGGTCATTACAAGGTTTGGCACTCCCCTTGTCTCCCAAGAGAATATGTGCTGGTTACACTGGTACAGACACCAAGACCCACAACCCAGTGCCAAGGTGGGCTCAGGGACCCAGCCAGACGACAAGGAATGGTGGCATCTACTTACTGCCTGCTCGCGGAGCTTCTCATACAAACACTCCAGCCGCTGCAACGCGTCCTCCAGCTTCCTTCGCGTTTTCTGAAACAAAACAGGCATTGCTCCTCTGCCAGAGCTTCAAAGCCACCTCTCCACAGCCAAAGAGCTCTCACTCAGTCCCTCCCTTCCTCTGTCTTGCCACAGCACCTTACAATTCAGCTGCATCTCAGCCTCTGACAGCCAGGGTCTGTGATACATGCTGGCCATGCCCTCACTCTGCACGTGTACATACATGTACATATATACACATTCTCTCCCAACACAGAAAGACGGATTGCCCCTTTTCCCCATCTCCCAGTCTAGGCATTCCTCCCTTCTGCCAGTACTTGCAGACCACAGGATAGAGTGACTACTTCCAAAGTGTGAGAAACATCCACCAGTTGACCCATGGGGTGTTCAGACAGCTTCACCCTGAGTGACCCAAGAAAGAGCTTCTTCCTGGTCTCCTTAGGGAAAAGACAGAATATCCTTCCCACTCCAAGTAACCACCAAGGAAAGTGACTGAGTACTGAAGCTCTAAAGAGACTGACCTTATTAACCCCATCTTGAATAATCCACTCACAGGTAACTTACTCCATGAACACCAATGCCTGGCTTTGGCCACTGCTGGAATAGCCAGAGGAGTTCAGGTGCCTTGCACTGCTGTACAGAGCCAGCTATTCAACCACCACCTGACTCAAGTGCTTAAGCCCAAACCAAAGGCTTTTCTGTCCATAGAGGGAACCTTTAGATTATCCCCCAGAAACTGCTGTGCTGCACTCTCAGAAAGCGCAGGGCAAACACACTGAAGATGCTGCTCTAATTGTCTGACTCTGGGATAGCAGTCTGGGCTCAGTGTCTCATCCTAACACCCATCAAGCAGAGGTATTCTGGAAGGGTTCTTAGTGGCCTCAAGCCCTGGGAAGACTTAGCAACCTAACACAATGTGCAAACACTGCTTTTCTGCTTCCAGACAGTCTGGCCTGACACATTCACCCAATGTGACATGTGCCAATAGCCTTTCAGAAACCAGGGTGAAGAAATTACAGTTACTTGGACACAAAGATTGTTTGGCTTTCTCTTCCACCTGGGATATCTCAGCCTTTCCCTCTAAGCTCTAGAGATTGCTGGTAATACTAGCTCTGCAGGAACTATCTGCAGATCAAGCCAGTGAAACTGAATTAGCTGAGTGAATTCTTCTACTTTCCTTAAAAGAAAGAGCCAGGAGGACAGAATCATTGCTCCAAGAAGGCAATGAGAAGCAGCATAAAAAAAGTTAGAGAATGCATCTCAGTTCCCAAAGATGAACAAGCCTCCAGCCTAAAGGAAGGAGGCAAATGGATATTAACTTGGTTATAGAGACTTCTCCTCTCTTTACCCAACCAAAAGAAGGAAGCATCAGTTAAACATCTACAAGGGAAAAAAAAAAGTCAAAAATCAGAGAAGGGAGGACTTACTGGATCAGCAGCAACAGCTGAGCAGCGTTGCACCAACCCTTCAAATGCAGCCTTCAAAGGCTGGTGCTCAGGGGGCAGCTCCTTCCTCTCAATGCTTTCCCCAGGTAGCTGGTGATACTGACAGAAAAAAAAGCAGCTGAATGAATGCAACAAGAGCATGAAAGGCTGGAGCAGTTAGATTCCCCTGTTCAAACTAGAGAACAGAAAGAATTTCACCACTTCAGAAACCCAGAGAATACCTGGAAGCACAGAGTTAGGTTATCATCTTCAGACTGTGATACAGCTCCAGGCCTCCGTGGATTGCCAACTCCCAGCAGACTGGCAGCCTGCCTGGTCTCCCTTGCTCTCTCACACCCATATCCAGGGTGTCATTTTTCCAACCTAGAAACTCCTCTAATGCTCAGGCAGTGATGCCTTGTAGGGCTAGGGAGCAGCATAAGCCCTCTGCAGCTGCCAAGTAGTAAGAACCTCAAAAGCTGAGTTATCTTTCTACTTGACAAGATATTGGTGGCTGAGGAAAGTCCCACTTTCCCTGGTACCTGTAGGCTGCCTTCCTTGGGTGCTCCTGGGGGTGACTGGCCAGATTCTTGCAACCTGGATAGCTGAGGATGGATCCCTTGGGGTTCAGCAGGCAGGCCCATTACTGGAGCTGTGATGGGGGCCAGAGGAGTAAATTTCTCAGGCATCTGTCAGCAAAGAAAAAAAAGAAAAAAAAAACAAAAAACAACCAATCAACAAAAACCAAGTCCAAGGAAGAAGGGTTGGTTGCTTCTCCACAGAAAAATTCAACATCCTTTCTAACTTGAAGAGTCTCCAGTTCTCAAGAGGATGAAAGAACACATCCCTGTTCTTTTAGCCCCCTGACACAGAGAATGGGGCCCTTCCTCTTCCATCCTAGATGAACAGTCAAAGTGACAGCAAGAAAACCCCTCTGGAATTGTTCAATCAAACAGATCCGTTACCCCTGAGAGCACTGGTCCTCAGAAAGCCGCTCGGTCTCTGCAACGGCACGAGTCCTGAATGTAGAGATTAGCAGCAGTAAAGTGTCCAACCGAGCAAGTATTGGGGAAAATCCCACGACATGGGGGGAGATTCCTCTTGCAAACACTTCATCGTGCCCCTGCTAAGCCAGAGAGTCATGACAGATTCTCTCCAACAGGGCTAGATCAAAAGGAGATGGCTTTAACAAGAGGCTAATCCTGTTGTAGTGAGCACAGCCTGAAGCAGGTTCCCAGCTATGCTGCCAGAAAAAAGGGCGAGAAGTCTGTTCCAAGCTAAAGAAGAGGAGTGGGGGGTGGGAAGGATGCCAAAGAAGCTTCTCATCACACCTGCCAGCAGGCAGCAGTGATAGAAATGGGGTACTGAGAGCATTTGTTGCATAAGAGCTCAGCTCACAGGCCCTCCAGTGCAATCACGACAAGGCAGAGAGTTGCACGACCAACACAGCAGGCTGCTCACAGCTACACCTGTCCCAACTTCTCTCAGCACAAGTGCCTTATCATTTGGTATCAGCATCTGAGGAAAATCACTGTTGGTCCCACTGTGCTGAGGGAAAATGCTGCCCCTAGCTGGCAGGTGTGAAGAGAATGTGACCTCCTCAGCCACTACAGAAAAAGTTGTGTAGGCAAGGGCATAAGATCAAATCTGTATTTTTAACAACAAATTACTGTAGGCAGCCTGGGAAGTACTGACAGAGGATGCAACATTAGAGTTGATAACCATATTATAAAACATGGCAGCCACCCTGCAGAACAGCATGTGACTTCAGATGGCAAAGAGTTAAGATTACTCAGACTCCAGTCCTAGCCATGCATGCAGTGAAACGTAGACAGAGCAACAGGGATAGAAACCTGTGGAGTTTGACAGTGAGCATTTATAGGAATGTATCTTTTATATGAAACTCCCTGGCTAAAAGACGACCAACACATTGCAGCTGAAAACTTACCTTTTTCCTTTGAAGGCCTCCTCTTCCAGTAGAGGGATCACTCCAAGATTCCTGAGCTGCCAGGACAGAGGACAAGACAAACCTCAGACTGTGAGAAGCCGGCTGCAGCAACAATTCATGGTTGCTTGCACGGTTTAGAAGTTCTTTCAGGAGAAGGCCCTTTGGCTCCAATTCCTTTGTCATTGCACTTTTAGACTGTTTCAGCTGAGGAATTTCAAACCCAGCTCACAGGCCCATGAGATGGTCTTGCTTCCCCTTCCCTTTCTTAATTAATTCTTAGTATCCACGTGTGTGCATCACCTTCATGAGGTGATGTCTGATCAGACTGAACTGGCACACACCCACTCCCACACAGGAAACGTTTTTTTTGAACTACCTGAAGCTTTCTGGATCCTGTATAAGCTGCAGAAGTCAGCTTCAGAGTCAGGTCTGAACCTTGGTGGGGACCTGCATAATGACCTCACATTTCAGGAAGTTCTTGGGGCTCCCCAGAGAATCTGGCACTGTGGTAGCACAGCACATAGCAAGAGCTATGCTACAGGTGAGAGGGCTTCTCATCAGCACTCACAGGAATGCTCATGGTGGCAGTCCAAAGCAATACAGGCTGTTCTGATAAAGGCAGAAAGATTTAGGGGTGGGTTCCCTTCCAAAATCATGTTCAGAACCAAAGTTTAGCAAAATTTTCTGACTGCCAAATAGAAGGGAATAGACTTAACCAGTAAATGCTTTGGGAGCAGAGAGGTGTCTCAGCAGATGCTTCTGTGGTACTCTAACCTCACTCCAGGTAATTTAAAATCCATCAGACAACATGAACATCAAAAGACTTGTGTCCACTCTTCATTCTGCAAAGGTCAAATTGCAACTACCTGGTCTGCTGCTGTCCTGTAAAGGTACCTGCATCTTTACACAAAACCCCAATATTAATAACCTCAAGCCCATGAGACAGGAATAATCTGTGAGAAAACAGAATAATTCTAAGGGGGTAATATCAGAATTGCTGGAGCTCAGAGCCACACTTAATGAGCTACTGATCCTGAACTGAGCTTTAAAAAAATCACAGGGGAAAGAGGCAAAAGGTGCTTCATTACTTTAATTACCTTTATTATTAAAATTCTGGCAGCCTCCTTTTGCCCTCCCTTTTCCCATGATTTCAAGACTCGCACTCTGATGAGTTTGGATCAGAAGTTTAATTAAGTTGGCACCTATTTCTAGCTTGGGGATTCTGTGCCCTAGAACTCTGCTGGCCCCCACTGAGTCTGTGGCCTAACAGTCCTTGGCACTATTCCAGTGGCACTCTGTATCCTCACTGGAAACAGCTATTTAAATTATCGTCTTTAAGCCAGGCACTTAATCATCAGCCATGAGAGACAACACACCCTGGTGCATTTTGCTGGGGTGAAACGCTATCTTCCCTATGCTACTTGTGAAATAGGATTTCTCACCATCCCTGAAAGGAGTGCCCCATGGCAGCAGTCACCAGCAATGCCTGTCCTAGAAAAAACAAGACCATCAGAGGCTGGAATCAGGGATTATCCTGACCAGAAAGGAGATGAGCCAACATGTTGCTGTCCTTCACCCTGTCCCTGACACTCTCAGGAACTTGGGATTTCTATACAAGTGGAAGTTCATTGTGTTAGCAATAATGTTCACGAGCTGTAGATACTATGTTCAGGAATTTCCAAAGCAAGCAGTTTTGGCCAGTCAGATTGAGTAATTTTACAGTACCTTTTCAGAATAAGAAAAATACAAATCAAAACCAGAACAATAATAGCAGGCAAGAAAGCACTCTCAAGGAAGCCAATTTGCACTGCTGAACCAAGCATGCCATACATTGCCATTAAAACTATGGCAAATGCTGCCAAGGAGAAGGGAATTTCTCAGTATTGAATTCCTGAAGGGCATCTTCAGCCTAAGGAACTGTTTGAAATCCTTTCCATGGAAACATCTTCCCTTAACAAGGAGAAACTGAGGTATTTTTTTCTCTACTGAAGGGACAACTCCGTCTCTGGAGTCCCACTCCAGACAGCCCGACTGCTTGGGGGTGTAAGTGCCTTTAAGTACTTGGATTTCCTAAATAAAGCTGTGAGATTTGTGCCTGGTAGATGATCCCACCAAAGAGCAGCAATCACTGAGCAGAAAGACATGGAGCCTTACCCCACTGACAATGTAGATTAGAAAATTTCTACCTTCTAACACCAATGAATCAAGGAGAGAAATCAGTATAAAATATCAGTCAGAAAATGCCTTGGGTCCAAATTTTTCCCAACAGTCGAACTAAGATTCAAAGCCATACCTCACCCTTTAACTACAGCCAAAAGGGATTTCCAGTTCCCTTTGGAAGAGAGCCCCTCAAATTCTGCTTGGCAAGCTCTACTCCACTACTGCTTCTGCTGGGACTCCAGCTCTTCCAAACCACAGGGGGAAAGCACAAGCAAAACCATGCATAAGGCTGGGAGAGTAACAGGGGAGAGATGAGTTACAACCACTGGCCTGTTCCTTGCCTGGAGAACCAAGACAGGAAAACTGAATGCTTCCCTGTCCTGCTGGCCCAGCAAATGCCTGAAAAGACAGAGACTAAAAATGGTCTAGTACCTCCAGAGCTGGAGGAAAACAGAGAAGGAATAACTAGGAGACCCTATTTTCTGCACCCAAACCCATGACTAATAGCATAGTACTTTTATTTCACTTCCAATATCCCCAGCTGTCACTTACTAACCCTCAGCACAGGTATGTTCCTTACCCCACCTGTACAGCTCCCCAGGCATGCAAGGAAACCACAAACAGCAGTGAGCATGCATGCATGCATGCACACACATCAAAACATGCATTTCACTGGAAGCAGCAATATTGCCTGCCCCACAGGTCTGGAGGTTTATCTGGGTACTACCTGCATGATCCGTGTGGGGATCTAGCCAAGGGAAGAAACCTGAAAATCAAGGCAGGGTGGAAAAGGCATGATCACCAACAGATTTCATTCAGTGAGAAATTTCACTGGACTACTGTGCCAGAAAGCTTTGCAGGAAGGAATCTGTCCAGTTGTAGCTTAGAGTCTTTGGTGTGTAGTCTCCACAGACTTCACACAGTGGGATTTGCTATCCTTGGCCAAACACAGGTCACCAAAGGATTTCAGGTAAAGGCAAACATCACAGCCTCAGTTTCTTCACTCTCAGCATACATGTGGCTTGGAGAAGCATCTGCTAAAAATCTATGGGTTATGAGCCTTGTTGTTGGGGATCCCACAGCCTGGCTAAGCCTGTCCCTTGAGACAGCAAACAGAGAATTAACAAATCCCAGATGTTCTGGGAAATAGAAGGGATGCCCATCCATGGGGAAATAGGTCAAACAATACTCTTTTTATTTGTCATGCTAGCAAGGACTGCACATGATAGACTGAATTCAAACTATAGACCCAGAGAGGTCTAAAACACTGCAGAGAGGAATCCAGAAGTGATTCCCAGACAAGACCTTTATGACAACAGGAAGAAAACGGGAGCACTAGAGCACAGCAGACAGAGGAATTGAATCCTGAAGCTAAGTAAGGGGTATCTCATGGATAGGGAAGCTCTCCCAGCATTTCAAATACACTTCTCATGTAAGTTGCATAAGCAAGGGCAAGATGAGCACACATTCCACCAGGTGTTCCATGGGAAGCACCACCCTTTCCAACAGAGCAGATGCCTTTGGATGACTATTCAGGGTACACTGACGACCTGAAGAGACATCACCTTGCAACCACAACCTGGGAGACAGAACAACTGAGCAGGCTGAATGAAAGTGTCACCATTGTTGTGTTTCACCACCACAGCAAGACTCAGCACTCTATGCCTGTAAGGTTTGCCTCAGCACCACATTCAGCCTTTATGGAGACAGACCAGACCTCAGAAGATCCCCACCTGGGCTTGTCCTGGACACACAAGTCACACAAGGAGTACTTACCTGTGGGAGGAGGAGGAATGGCTGCTGGCAGTGGTTTAGTAGATGGAGCTCCAGGACCTCCCTGAGGATAACCCATGTTCATGGGGCAGCTGAAAGGTGCTGAAGAGAAGTCTAGAGGAGACTGGCTTGCCACAGGGAGAGGACAAGCTGCAGGAAGCTGAGATGATGGGACTGAAGCTGGAGTGAAGAGGGCAGGTCTGGGTGGTGGAACACCAGGAGATGTCATGGGCATGGACTGTCCTGGCAGAGAGGGCTGGCTGGAGAAGGGAGCAGGAGGACCAACAGGTCTGACTCCCACTGCTCCAAATGGCTGAGACTGTGATACAGCTACAGACAACAAAGAGAGTGTATCACCATCACTTGTTTCATGTGCCAACTACTTGTGATACTATCCTTCTTGACAGTAAGCCTTCCCTTCCCTTCGTCAAAAAAAAGACTTTAATACCAATACCATACCAATACTTTTAATATCCATGTCCCCCCCAGTCCAAGCTACATCAGTCAAACTGTCACCAAGCCAGCTGTGGCTTTTCCACCCCTAGATATGCTTAGTATCAGCACACATGCAGCAACAGTTACTACAACTAGACATGTCAGAAGCACTGAGAAACCTCTTAGACAGTTGACTTGCTCTTTGTCAGTACTAAAGGCCTGTGAGGAAAAAACTAGAGCAGCCACCCACGTTGAAGTCTTTAGTCTCAGAAAACCTAGAAATGGACATGACTATCAGACAATGCTTACCCCCTGAGACAGCTGCTGGACTCAAGCCCAAGCTGTACTGTGGATATGGGTGCCCCATGGAATAGACACTTGTTGGTGGACCCGTGCTGGCCTGGGGGGGGGCAGCGTGGTGAGGTGTCACAGACATCGCTGGCACTGGCTGAGGTGTGAGGAGGGAAGGCACTGAAGGCTGAGATGGTGCTGAAGGGACAAACGATGACTGATAGTTGGGCTGCAATTAAAAAACAAAGAACTTGCAAGTGGCCGACAGAGTCATATACCTACACATACTAGCAGATGCAATTTCTATCCCTGTTGCTTCTCAGGCAACAGAAGCTGCTGCTGCTGTGGGTGCCCTGGATGCACTCGATCAAAGGCCTTTCCCACCACGTAACTTGCTCAACAAGATGAGCACCACAGTCTTCAGAGTACTCTCCAGCTCTCAAAAGGATTAGTCCTCAGGAGCAAGTTCCCATATAACAACTTCCTGGAAGCATGACCAGAGGAAATAATGAAGGAAGAATAATGGAATAATAGAGGTTGGAAGCAAAACTTTGTGAACAGTCTTGTGCAAGAACAGAGATGAAGCCATACTACATTAATTTTACTAAGATATCAGGGTAAGATAAGCATAGGAAGACGACCACAGCCCCTTTCACCCTAAGGTTTGAGATCTCAGTGCATCACTACACTTGTAACATTCTCTTCCAGAAACTGCAGGTAGGACAGGGCTTTGTGAAAAGATGCCAATTGTCTTACTTTTGGATTGGCACAGAGTTTGCATTTGCTCCAGTGAAGGACATCACTGAGGAGTTCCTCAGTGTCTGCAGTTTATGTCATATCATATTACTTCATATGCCTTCCACAACCCAGTAGCCCTCCTCCCAAGCCACAAACACCTGAGTTTAGGGCCTACCTTCTCTGGATGTCTGGGACCTGCTCTGTGGGCTGCTCCTTCAAGGGTGGAACCACCCTTGGCTGCTGCAGGTTTAATGACCCCTACATTGACACGAGTGTAGGGAAAAGGGGGTGGCTGCTGATCGCCCACATTCTCTCCTTGAGCATGAAAGAGCCGGTCTCGGAGCCTTTCAATCAGGAGCTGAAACAAACTATGCTTTAGAAAAAGCACTTTGAGAGCCCCAGATGGAAAATCTGGGGAGGCATTTAAAGTAGAACTCTGACCTAAAGCACTATGAATCCAACTGCAAAACTAACCACGTGCCAAACAGCCACCAGGGGAAAAAAAACTCAACAAATGGTAAATGACAATCTGGGACATCACCTGCCATACTTCCAGGGAGATGAAGTCTCACTGATTCTTCCCCCAGTCTTTAGAGCATTCCCTCCCCAGCCCCTACTCACATTTAGGCACTAGATGGATTTATTTCAAACTGCCAGGTGACCGCCCCATTCCCTTCCTCTACCAGCTAGTTTCAAGAAGAGAGGCAGCTTCCCTGGAGAGCTGCTTCCCAATGTTTTCCTCCATCAACCATTTTACAGTTCTATAGCTTCTCTCCTTTTCCTTGAATCAAAGGCACTACAAAGAGAATGCAAATGAAGACAAAACCCATATATCCTGGAACACCTTCCCCCCTCCCCCTCTATTCTCAAGTTAGCATAGCTAAGGTGAAACTTTAAGTCCTGATGCATGTCAAAACCCCAGCTCTCTGTCCTACAAAGTACCATTTTCCCCTACACTACTCTTTCCCACAACAGCTTGCTGCTCACTCACCTCTTTAGAGCTGCTGGGTAGGTAATTCATTGCAGCTGCCAAGCATCCTTGTGATGCCAGGAGATTGGCATATTGGGTGATTCGTTCTGCCAAGACAGGGCCTGGTGCTGGTCCTGCTGTGCCTCGGAGCATCTCAACAGACCTGCTCAGCACCATCACCTTCTCTATAAGATCCTGAATAAGCCAGGGGGAAGGAAGAAATAGGACTACTCAGAATCTGACTAGCTTTACTGGTTCATCTCATGCTGAGGCAATACCACATGGCTCTCCCCACTTTCAGCGGACATCTGGGGCCAATGTGGACACAAGTTACTCCCCTCTGCACCAAATACTGTCACTGATGACCATTTCCTCAGGTGCACTGGGAGAAAAACAGGAACCAGGAAGCAAACCCTGACATTGCTACTTTAATAGTAAGGGAACAAAGGAAAATCAGGAGCCACAAGATCATTCCAATCAACTGTGATCATTTTGTTACAAGCCATCAACCTGGAAGAGGAAGGCTTAAAACCACACTAAGAAAAATTCACTAGAAAAAAACTACTACTGCTGGCAAAAGGACCAGAAGGTTTTTAGTTACTCAAAACTCATTCAACTCCTAGAAATGAAAGTAGTGTTTACAGCTGTAGAATGATACATGCTGAAATCTGGCAACCGGGAGGAGGCCAGTTTCAAAAACAACCAGGAGTGCTGAAGATGCCTTTTTGTTGCTTTTACGCAGTAGTGGGATTACAAAACCAGGGAACTCTGTAGCAGAGGGTATTATTTGCAGATATCCAAGTGGAAGACTTGTCTAGCTCATTCTAGCAAGTGACAGACATGACAGGGCTTAGTGACTTAGCCAGGACTGGTTTAAGTGTGACAGATTACTGAGATTAACTCAGTTGGTCAGAGCATGGTGCTGGTAATACCAAGGTTGTGGGTTCAATCCCCATATGGGCCATTCACTTAAGGGCTGGACTCAATCCTTGTGGGTCCCTTTCAACTCAGATTATTCTGTGATTCTGCAAAATAATCAACAGGAATGAAGAGAGGTAGGTATCAACATTGATGTAGAAATGATTTATCTGCAAGATGTGACTTCTGTTATGTGATCATTCTACTTGCAGTGGGAATATCATAATCCAGACTTCATTTTATTTTACTAAGGCTGTTCTGAAGGTACAACCAGATAACTGCAGCATTAAGTTATACATGACAAGTACAGCAGCAAATATATTCCAGGCTACTACCAGTAAAAAAACCCAAACATATAGCTCAAACTTCCCTGACTAAAGGAAGCTCAGAGATGACATCAGTATGTAAGAGAGGCAGGTAGGCTGTAACTCCTGTCCATGGCTGGATTTACATGGAATGTAAACATACAAACCCCGACTGATTAAGAGTGCAAGCTTCCTTTCGAAGCAGGCCCATACTCCAGGCTAGAAGGAGATACCTGGGTGAGTACAAACAGATCTCCACTGTCTGCTGGAGGCCAGATACCCTGATGGGAAAATGTGAACATTCACGGCTACCTGACTGGCCTAAAGAGGAGTCAAACCAACATCACAGTGCCTGTACCTGGAGGGCAAGTGGTGATGAAGTCTCATGGTTTTTTACCCAGCATTCTGCCAGCCTCTCCACATTGCCTGATGAGATATAGCAGAGGCAGGCATCACTGGACCGGGCTGCGTCTCCCTCTGACTCCAGGCGGGCACCCAGCATGTCTAGAGCGGAAGAGGTACAGCCAACATTTAACACACTCCCCTTTGGAAGAGCTCATTAACCCCAGTGCTTTGAATCTGCACTTAATTAGAATCACAGAATCATTTAAATCAGGAAACAACATTAAGATCGAGTCTAACTATAAACCTACCACTGCCAAGTCCCACTAAACCAAGATTTTAAGTGCCACACATACTTGTTTTTTTAAATAACTCCAGGGATGGTGACTCCACCACTTCCCTGGGCAGCCTGTTCCAATGCTTGACAACCTGTTGAGTGTAGGTGGTTTTCCTAATGCCCAATTTAAACATCCCCTGGTGCAACTTGAGGCTGTTTCTTCTTCTCCAATCACTTGCTATTTTGGAGAAGTACAACCTCATTTGGGTAGTTGTAGAGAGCAGTAAGGTCCCTCTATATCTTCTTTTCTCCAAGCTAAACAACCCCAGCTCCCTCAGCTGCTTCTCATAAGACTTGGGACCTAGATCCTTCACCAGCTCCACTGCTTAACTGCTGGATAACAGAGAAAAGGGAAGAAAACCCAAAGCTAATCTGGTTGAAAAAAATTTTTTTTTCTACATCTGCCAATTTTTATATGTCTGCCCAAACACATAAAATAAAGAAATGACAGATGAATTCAGTGAAAAAATCCAACATTTTTTTAAAATTTCCAAAAGAGGTGTGGGAATCTCCAGGCAATAGCAGGGTGCTGAAACCTGCTTTAGATGGAATGAAGCCCACTGGACCTTTTACTGTAAATGAAATACCTTCCTCTATGGAATAAAAATCACGCTCTTCATGTCTCAGCCTAGAGATAGCATCTATCCTGCTTTTTCCCATGCTACTTCTAGAGGTCACAGGAAATATCCACATATACAACTTTACACTGTGATTCTCAGCTACAGTGTGCACCTACTGTTCTCCTAACTCGACAGTCCACACTTATTTAAGTTCCAGGTAGCTGTAATGAGTAAGAAGTGCTTTCTTTTCTTAACTCTATCCACTTCTTTCTGTAAGCAGTCAAGAGGTACCCCCTGCAAGGGAAATTGTATCAAAACATAGTACACTGCATACCACAGAGCTGAGTGTAGTCTTCCTGCTTTGAGTATGTCAACAAGATGGCCAGAGCCTCCTTCCAGCTCTGTAGATCACATGTGCAAACAATATCTTGCCAGTTCTGCTGCACGATGGAGGAAAGCAGCTGCAAGGGAAGGAGAAGGCCTCTCAGTCACTGAAGACAAAGATAAGCTGACAGTCTAAGCCACAGTTCACTTTCAAACAAGCTTACCACCATGCAGCAACTACCTCACTGTACATTAAGGTCCAACAATCTCAGCATCCCTATGTTAACAGTAATTGGAACCTGATGCCTCTAAGGAAAGTAAAAAAGCCCAATAAAGCACTTAAAAGAATATGGAAACAGCCACACTAGACAAGACTAAAGATCTAACATATCTTGTTTCAGAGCAGCTGGTATCAATGACTATAAACAGAGTGTTAAGATATCCCAACCTCTGTTACACTTCCCCATTTGAAAATTAATAAGCTAGGAGCTTCCTAGTTGAGCTGTAAAGGGGCAGTATGCACCACAGGTTACTAGCATGAGAAGTTGCAACAGAAACCATTAAAAAAAAAAAAGAGAGCACAGACATACTATGTGGACAACATAAAATTGTCCTAAAACTACCAAGATATTAGAGTAAATGTCATGTCTATAGATGCACAGATTCTGCTGACATTCTACTTCCTTCATTGAAGAAAAAGCATTTCCACATATATTCAGAGAAACATTTGGCAAGACAGTGCACACCATCCCCTGCTCAGTGTGTACACAAACCCATCACTTACCACGGAGAGATTTGTTTTCCGCTTGGCAAAGTAGCGCTTCTGGGTTTCCTTTAGGAGGTTATCCCCACCAGCTATAGCTAAGATGATGGCATCAGCAAAGCGCTCTGCTCGCATGCACAGCTCCACTGCACCCTCAAAATTCCCCAACAAAAGGGCCTGGCTGATGAGTCCATCTGTATCTACAGAGGTGAGAAGCAGAGTCAACCCAAAGACTTAAAAAGCAGTAACAGCTAAAAGCTCAGCTAAAAGAAAATTTGGAAACTCAAAAACACCCCACTGACTTGACCCTAAGTCTTCCATCATCTAGAATATTCTTCTATATTTTCAATGGGTCTCTCATCTGGGAAAACTATTTCTATACTCAATGAGATATGCTGCATGACACTTGAAGGGGTCATGTGTTTTAAAAGTATTCATCTGCTGGCATGAACTAGATTCTTCCTGGTCTCTCTTAATTTTCTGGTTTTCCCTCCTCTCCCCATTCCTAAGAGGGGAGAAACACTCCTTATGTAGCATACCTTCTGTGACAGGAATCTCCAATGTGCTCATATTCTGTGGGATGAGGTTATCAAAAAAGGCTGAAGAGGAAGAAACAGCAGCTACATCATCGCTGGAATTCATCAAAAGCTGTGCAAAAAGTGCAAGAGCTTATTTAATTCACTGCACACACAAATCCTACCCAAAACAGTTTAGTGGATTACAGGGTGGGATGGGGCTGTTCTCCATTTGGTTGTGCATGTTCATATAAATCTAATTTCAATCTGGCAACTCCTGTCACTGCGCAATCAATCTGCACAGTTTCACGAGGGAAGCAACAAGAGCAGTGCTGCAATTGACAAAGCTTAGGAGATTGATGGTGCAAGATATGCAATGCCAACAGCACTGCTGGGCAGCATTCATCAACTCAACTGTCAGCCCTTGAGCAAGCTGAACTATTTTGGATGGAACAGAGACAAGACCAACAAGTAAAATCTGTAAATAACAAGTTGGGTCACATCCATGCGTGGTACTTTACTGAAATGCAAGACACAATTGCTACTCCTAGAATATCTCAGCCGGTGCTTGAGGCTTGTAATGATGATTACTAATCAGAGGATATAAGTTTTAGATACTTCAGAGGAGAAAAATTTACAGTGAACCAGGCCTTGGAAGGCCTCTGAAGATGGACATCCCAAAATAATGTGAAAATACATTTCAGAGGATAGAGGTGAAAAAGAAATACCACAGCAGAAGCTTCACAGAGGAAATCCAGCACAGTGGCCTCAAGTTAAGCTGGGGTGAGGCTAATTCTACCACTGAAGAAATCAATAGAGGTGAAGCAAACCTTCTTGCAGGAATAACAGCCAGGAGTTCTTCACTGTTCACTGATTAGTTTTAAAGCCAGAAGGGAAAGTTGTTATAATTTAGTCTGACCCTGTGAGCATCTGACAGGCCTGTGAACTGCCCTCTGCAATGCCAGCATTAAGCCCAACAAGTTGTGGGTGGAATTAGACCTTCCAGTTCACTCTGCCCTCCTCTGCTCTCTCAAGCTGGCCAGCTCTACAGGACATACCTGATCTGGTGCAGTGTTTGTATCACCTGCCTCAGGAAGGGGCTGTTTATCTGGGATCCCGTTACTCAAACATGAGGCAATCTAGAAAAGTAACAGACACACACAGAGTAAAGCAAAGTGAGCACCTGGACAGCAAAACTACCAAGGGACTGGCAAGTCCCAGACACAACTCCCCCAACTCTTTCACCTGTTTGAAAACTTCCACTTCACCCTATTCCTGGCTGGCTGCCTATCAGTGACTATTTATCCTTTGCAGAGCATTATCCAGCAGTAGTATGCCAGACTGTCTCCACCTGTCACCTTCTTCCTGGTTGAAGAATCCCCTGAGATGCAGAGAGCTGAATGCTAAAGGAAGCTCTCACAACTGCACTGTTGTTAAAAACTTCCCAGTGCACCAACAATTGAAAGCAAGATAATTGGGCTCAAGACTCCTTTGACTTGATTCAGTACAGCTACAGTGATACCCTTACAAGTGCTTGCATTTGCTTTTTAGTGGGGTATACTTCACATGACTCCCAGCTGAAAATTTCACACAGTTTGGTCTTTTGTGTGCTACGAGATCCCTTGCTCAGTTCCAGTAGGACCCTATAACTCTAACTAAAGCAGCAGCTTTAGACCTGTAAAGGTTTCTATCTATTGGAAATACCCCTTACCTTATTTTGCAGATCCTCTTTACTGTAGCCCAGCAGCTTGAGAAGTTTAGTCCTGGACTCCTGCTCCAAATTCACCTGAGTTGCAACAGATATTAAAAAGACAAAAAATATGTAAAATCACAGACATCTACTCACTGCCAATGGTTAGCTGCTTTTGGCAGCAGCAAAGTTTAGAGCTCAGTTTATAGATAAACAATTCAACTATGAAAAGTCTACCTAATAACTACTGTGTAAAGATGTATGGAATTTAAGTTATAATCATGATAAAAGGGCAAAACTCAAGTTTGCCACAGTTACAACTGAGGTATAACTGTGTATCAAGACCATGACTGTATACATATCTAGTGTACTTGGTCATTAATTCCCTCGATAGTCCAGGAATTGCCAAGCTAATCTCTTCATAAAGAAAATTGACTGATTTGAGTCTGGATGAAACTGAGACAAGGTGGTTGTCTGAATTGCTAGCTGGCTTCACAAGAATTAGTTAGCTGTTACAGAAGCTCCCTGGATGAGGATTTCAGACACTCCCAAAAATTCCCACAGGCTGCACACAGCCTCACTGATAGGCAATATTTATATGCTTTAATGGATGATTAGCATTCTGCAAGGAGAATCTGTCTGTCTCTGTTAAGTTCCACGCTGCTCCTATACAAATGATCCAACTGTTCACGGATAAGATACTTGTCAACAGTCCATTGCAGAAACTATTTCTGCAGAAGCAGGGATGGTGCTGCAGGACACTTTTGTACAGAAGCTTAGATGTACTTTAAGACAGTCAATTGAAATGGATCCTTTATGTGCTAGAGTGGTCCCTCAGGACCACACACCAGATGGGTTACAAAAAGTGACTAAAAATTACAGTTTGATGTGTCTCATTTAACACAACTGCAGACATTGTTGTAATGGATAACACTTCACCACCTAGATTAACAGCTGGCCATCCTATTCAAGACTTCCCATGCAAATATAATACTGTGGCAAAGATCCCAATATTTTGCCCACCAAACAGTCTGCTACAAGTGTCTGCAAACCACTGCCAAGACAGTAAGCTAAGCCCTGCCTCTTCAGAAGGACAACCTCTTCTTATTACCAAACTCTCATGCTACCAAATTGTCCATGAAGGCTAGTCAGTCCTCATGCCACCACAGCTCTCCCCCTTGTTCTGGAGTATCTCATTGTCCATTTGGACATGACCTCAATAATAATGTATAGCTCCACAGGTAGCAGGCAGATATAGCTTGGCAGTGTGTAGGGATGAAAAAATCCTGTTTCAGGAAGGCCAAACGAGTCCACTGAAAAGACCATCCCTGATGAAAACCAAGAACCTCCAAGACCTCAACTTTCTTTAGAAAAATAATGAGTACATTCATTAAATTCCATTTTATATTTTAAAGAACAGGAATATAAAGGGCTAGAGAAGACCACATTCCACCCCAGGACCACAGAAGAACTGACCTCTGTATTTCGCCACAGATCTTATCTTACCTTCAAGAAGTTCCAAAGATTCTCATCAAATGGCAGCTTGGCTGTCTGGATCTTGCCCTGGCAGTAATCAAGGAGGTTCCCTGACTGCAAGGCCATCTGCAATTCTTTGGATCGGAGTAGGAATTCAGTTTCAGTAGTGACTTGACTGATGAATACCTGGTGTGGGTAGGTCTGCATTTGCTGTCCAGGAGCTTTGGTAAGACCAAAGGTAATCAGTTTTCCTCCAAACTGAGAATGACAGAGGGAGACACAGTAAGTATTCTCATAAACAAAGGTAAAAGGTACTCACTTAGTTCTTCATTTAGCAAGGCAGACCCAAGCAGCAGCAGTGATCACAAGGAACCCAAGAGTTTAGTGTGTATGGATGGTATGAGCATTGAGGGAGTCCTATTACGAGCCCTTCAGCTGAACTGAACACTGATAAACTTGACACTTGTGCATATCTGATCAGGCCTAGCCAATTGCAAGTGCCACAGAGGAAAAAGCACCATTGAAAAGAACTGCTAGTTCTTCTGTTACATGGAGAGGCAGACTGCAATGATAAAAACTATCAGGTAAAGAGCAGGCACTAGACAGACAAAGAACAAATCAAGCAACAGGCTAAAAGAACAATTCAGCCATCCAATTTAGGAGCAAAGATGTGAGGAAAATTAAATGCCTGGATAGCAAAGAGACAGACAGAGGAAAATAGGAATGCATGCCAGTCTGCAATAACAGTTTTTACAAATTTTTCTTAGATTTGGTTAACTCCTACTTATAATCTCCCATTCTCTGCGACAGGACTCTTTCTTGTTGGAAATATATCTGAATGTTGAGAGTAAACAAATTTCACTTCATGGGACACCACAATGCACCTTAAACAGGCATTAAAACAACTAGCAACAGGAAGATACAGGTTTCTCCAGTGAAACAAAAGGATTGTGTCACGAGACAACACATCTGTTACATTTTCAGCTAAGGATGCTCCATTCACTTACAGCAAATGAAACCCCCACGGGTCTGCGAATCCACTTGGGTGGCTTTTTTAATGGTGGAATCGAGGTCGTCTGAGTTACTTGCTCTGGCACCTGCAGAGGAGGAAGGCTCTGTCCTGTGCCAAAGGGATCCAGGTTGTTGAAGGAAGAAGAGATCTAGAGTCAGATGGAAATAGGAAGAAAATATAATTCAATTCCTCTCTGTATGGAGTAAGCACAAAAAAACCTATTGCTTAGGAACTAGTTACTTTCTACACTGATGAAGACTGAGGCTAGTACAGCACCTCCTTCTGGAATACCACCAAGGCCTGTGCAAGAGAAATGGCATTTCAAAACAGTTCCAGCAATCATTTCTCAAGAAAGTTATACCCTAAGAGATTTTAAAGTAGTTTTTCCTTAGCAAGATGCAAATCTCCAAAAAAAACCACTGCTAGGCCTAGCACCCAGCTCAAACATAGGAATTGCAAAATAACTTGTTTTATGCAAGATAATGACAACATATGGTCAAAAGTTGTCCAACTCATTTATTGTTTTTCTCACAAAGGAATTCTGACTCCCTTTTTCTTGCTGGAGTCTTTCAAATGGGTTAGTTTCAAGGACTGTCTCAAGTTTTTTTTGGCTTAGATGAGACTGATGAAAAAAAACTTTCTTGTCTAGACAAGAGAGTGTTAAAAGTAGCCCCTAGCCAGATTTCTGACATTTAGGGAGTCAGTGAACATACATACAATGCTTTTCACAAGCACTCTTCATTTTTAACATTGTTTACATAGATTTGTTGTTTGCTAAAGATAATCCTGTTCAAGTGTGACTGGACCATAGGGAATAGCTTTAAAATTCAGCTAATCAGCATACCCAAAAGGAAGCAACATCAGGCTGATCAAGCTAAGGTTGCCAAATTTTAGAATCACAAGCAATGTTTTGTCTTTCTTCAGAGGAAACCAATTCCAAAGAAAGAATACTTCTTGAGGAACAGCTTATATCCAACACATCAAGCACCCTAAACCTTAAAGAAATAAATATACACAGCCAGGTTTGCAACAGAATTTCTATCCTGAGACCACTGAATTCATAAGAGAGAGACCTCTTGGTCACTAACTCCCTGTCACCATAACTGTCATTTTCTCCTCCTTGTGTTCTCATTTGTTATTCAATTTATTCAGGAATTATTCAACACTACTGTTCCTCAATTTTGAACAGGGGAAGTGTGGTGCATGCACATAAAGAATGCAAAGAAAGAAAATTCTTCATGGGTTAAATAAATCCTTAATCTCCCACAGCTGTTGCTTGATAAAGTATTTTCTGGCTCTTGCAAATCCTATGAAACTGAACTCAGTCAGCTGTAAATGACTATATAAATAACACTTAAGCCAGCTCATACGTATTCTCTTAAAACCTGTATTGTAAGGCATTTGCTGGCTGGGACAGAGGGAGGGAATTAAAAGACTAGACACCAGATTAAAACTAAAATTTTAGACAGTAGTGACATTTAATCTGTTCAGAGTTTGCTCATCTATTCATTGACTAAGTAATGGATTTCAGTATCAAAAATATTATCATGCTCCAAGTTGTAGTCAAAAGACTTGAGGAAAATTGCTAATAGTGGTTTATAAGCCACTTTATAAAATTACCCTCTAAACTAATGAAGAATAACATATCCTATTAATTCATATCAATGTATTCAATGTTAACCTAATGACAAGAAAGGCCTGTGTGCTGCTTTATTTTTAGTCCTTACAGTAATAAAATAAAATGTATCCCAACATCACAACTGCGCTTGCTCTTGGTTCTCTTTACACACCTTGTCAGAGGCAATGTGGTCTCCCTTTGGGATCTGGTGGGATTAATAAGCTCCCACACAGGTAGCTTCTGGTTCCCATACCACACAGCCCTAGGTCCTGGTGTGACAGATTGCATCACTTACAAGTGACCCTGTTACACACATGTGCTTTCACTGCTCTGAGCAGTCACGAGAGGAACTGCCAGCCTGTCAAGGTCTAACATGGTCACAGGACTTTACCTTGTCAGCCTGTGTCTTCTGCTGAGCTTCTAAGTTTCCACCCATAACAGAATAGATGTTGATCCACCCATCAAAAGTGGCAGCAGAGAAGACTGAAGGATTCCTAGGACACCACTGGACATCAAAGCACCACTGACTCCGAATGGGCAGCTCATACACCACCTATCATAGACAGAGAGAAGATAGAAGCACAACACAAATAGCCTCCCGCTTCCCCCAAATTACTCGCCCACAGCAAGCCCGTCATTCTATTTACATGTCACCATTGCATACAAATCTCTTGGCTTTGCTTCTTGAAGGGTGCATTTGCAACCAAATTATAGTATGTTGAGTCCAAACAGCTGAAAGTCACAGAAACCTCACGTTAAACTGGATTCTGACTGTAAAACAAACCCCAAAACTGAGAAGTCACTTTTGCTCTGCTAAGTACTACTGTATCAGTGTACTATAGCATTGTCACATTTGCTGTTAATCAAGGGAGAGACACCAGAAAACAACACAATAAAACCAGAAGTCAAAAGGCAAGAATGTGTCATGAGCAAAAACACATAAACAGAAAGAATAGTGTGGAGTAACAAATGTGACAAGGAAACTAAAGAGCCTAAAGAAAAGAAAAATAGAAGAAGAGAGGAATGTAATAGCTGCACATGAACTATGAAGGACATTGCAGCCAACAAGTTTATGGTTCAGAACTCAAAAAGCCAAAGTTCAATTCATGGCCCAGTCACAGACTTCCTGCCTGATGCTGGGCAACTCACTAACACAGCCTTGACTTTAAACCTCCCATTTGTAAAATGAATATATTTCCTTTATGGTTTACAGGAACAAAGCATAGACAATCCCAGCTTTGTTTTCTGTGGGAACATGATCTGTGTTTTCTGTTCCAGGTAGAAGCAAATTAGTATCATTTGTTTTTATTGAAATCTAGATTGCCAAACAGGAAAAGTAACAAACAAATCCTAAGAAAACAAACATCCCCAAATCCAAAGAAACCAATACTTCCCTCAAGCTAACAAGATGAGCCATTCTGTATAACTGTATTAATCCTTAATACCGCACAACTTCCCAACTTTTTCACCTGGAAATTTGCTGTTCATTGGTACCAAGTTAAAAAGAGCCCCCTAACAGTAGTTTATACATGAAAGGCTAATTTAAATTTGGACTCTGCAAATCTACAGCAGCATGCATAAAGATAAGTCAGCCACACTAATTTTTTTTTTAAGTTTTCCACTAAAAGACAGTGAAAATATTTTGGTAAAAATTAGACATCAGGAACATTTCAGAGTCTGAATGTCATCGAACCACTAGAGATCTAGACAAAGTGAGCACTAAATCCCATGAAACTACAAAAGCAGCATTTCATGCATTTTAGGAAAACTGATTCATGTTTTTCCTTGCCTCCGAGGCAAAAGCGGTCAGCTGAGTGACATTGTCCCATGAAATTAATCTAGCCTGGGGCTCCCATCTGGACTTTGTTCATTATTGTTACAGCACTTTCCCCATGCAATCATCAAGATCAACTGCATTGTCCGAAGTTCAGTTTTATCCAGGAACTCAGCATTAAATGAATGAGTGTGCATAAAGAAAATTTTAAACAGCCCCATTTTAATTCAGGTGATACCTAAATATACCAATTATGGTAATTCTGGCCACACTAATTAGATAAGCACACACATGTGAAACCATTTTACTATAAATAAAGTTTACACACATGGTTTAACTACATTGTTCCCTTCTCAGTGACCCTCTCTAACAAATACTCCTTGGTCTCCTTCAAATTTCCTCCCAAAAGAACTTACTACTCTAGGAGAAGGAAAAAGAAGAAACACAAGGAAACAGAGAACACTAAAGTGTGAGCATAGCAAGAGTAATCATAAACAGTTGAAACTACATTTTAATTAAAGTTTTCTTCCCTCTCTGATCTCTGGACAAAGATGTATCAGCAAAAACCTATTTCAGTCTGGATATGGACCACACTCATTCACTCCAGACAGAGTGCACAAGACACACTTGAGGGAATTACACTGGTACACAACAAGGATACAGGGAAGGACACACAGAGAGAAAAGCATATAATATAAAGTAGACCACGTGTACTGACAGCTGTGGTTACGTACCTCCCCCACACTTGGGTTCCAGCACAAAATGCGATTGTCTTTGGCACTACTCAACAGCAGTTCAGGGTCAGCCTGGCACCAAGAAACAGAGAGAACTCCCCTAAAATAGATCAGAAAGAAATCAGTCATATTTCCTGTACAGTCTGCTCTGCCACCCAGTTTTAAGTGGGATAAGAAAGCACCATGCACCAGTACCTTGGCTCAGAAATGCTAGTTCTCATCTCTACCTCCAATCAGATTCATCTGGGAAAGAAAGCAGGCCCAGGAGAAAATCATAGTTCCCCATAATCCAGTCTCCCAGATGTCTGCCTTGAAAAGATGCAACACAACATGCAAGTCCTCACCTCGTGTGCCCTTCCAGCTGGCTGAGAGGAGAGGTAGCAAAGCGTAAGTCCCATATTTGGATCACTGGCAAACGATCATCCTCAGAGGAAAGGACTAGCTGGGTTGCAACTTCTGGATGCCAGGCCATTCCTGAGCAATGCATCTAGGGACAAAAATAGCACAGGCTGAAAATTCAGCAAAGCAAGCTGGCAATAGTACAAACGGGCAAAAAAGCCATGTCATTCTGTACTGAATGCATCTAGAATGCTTGACATAAACCAAGTCTATTAACGTCTTGCTCCAGGCAGCAAGTATTTTTATCTTCTCTTCACAGTAAAAAAACCCCACTAACCATATAGAAGTTGAAGTCCAAAGTTGACCTGGGTAGGAAGCTGGGAGGCTTCCAATAAGTGAGTTGTGAACACAGAAACTGAATGCAAGAGTGCATGCATTTTAAGAACAGTAAGGGGTCTTGTTTACTAATTTCATTCAGGAAAGAATAAAAAGAGGTGCTTTGATGCTACGTCTCCATGAGAACTAGCTCCAACAGCTCCTAGAATAAAACCACTTGTCCCAAGAGTCTGTGCCACTACTTTGTAGTCCCATGTGGCATGTTGAAAGCTAGTTAGAAACAGCCCGTTCTCCACTCACTCTGTTGCTGTGGTCACTGACTTTGATGATGGGCTCATTCTTCCTGAGGTCCCAAACCACAGCCTTGCCGCTGGGGTGAGCGGAGGACAGGATATGCTGCACCTGCCGATTCCAGGACACCACACTGATGTCTTCATGAGGCTGCCAAGACAGGAAAGGCCACACATCTATTTTTCCCAAGCTGAGGGAATACCAGTCACAGGAGTCTGTCAATAGTTTAACTGGGGGATTAGGGATTTGAGGATACATAGATGGCTCTCTTCAATTGCTGATCAACTAACTGGAAATACCAGCAGCGCTAACCAGAAAGACTAGAGAAAGTCCTTTACTCAGAGTACAGTGGACAGTAAAATTCTATGGGGCAATGTCATTTGGAAAAGTACATTTGCATTTGAGGAGCAGTTACTGGATTCTACACTGGCCAAATGTGTTATAAATCACTTCACAGAGAACTGCAGCTGAGCACACATATATGTTTCTACCCCGACTTCTCAGATGAACTTAAATGGAAAGATCACTTTGTGCAACATTTCAGGAGTGCAGTGAGATGGAAAACTATGAAGTATTCATGGCTAATTGTTGTTATTGTATCTACTGCAATGCGGGAGATAGGCAAGGAAACAAACAAGTGACTTACTGGAGGAAAAACCCAGCCTGTTTCACTGAAGTTTACTATGACTTTTCTACTTTCAGGAGTTGATTGCCCTGAATAATATAATAAGCATCAGAAGATCAGAAACCTCTTCCTCTTCAAACCTGGGAAACATCTGGGAGCAATAGCCAAGATGCATTTAATGGCTCATTGGCCCTGCTAGGGATGTGACTTTCATGAGATATGAAAAGCCTCAGCTGAAGCCTGAGATAAATTCATTCCTCAGAGAAGGTCCAATAAACCTTCTTAATCCATCACACATGCCCCAGCTGGATCACAAGATAAACTGGTCAGTTACTTGATTCAAATCCACAAAGAGCTTACCCATCCATGCAAAGTGCATCCTTCCAGAGCTTGCCAGTCTACCTCCCCTCCCTTTACAACACTTCTTCCACCTCCAAGAATGAAACCAATCAGTCTTTTCTGATTCATCTCTCTCCTGACAGACTTCAAAGTCATTCCCCTTTTACAGACTGACTAGGCTAGGATGTCTCCACACACATCTTTTTGTCATGCCTACTGAGATAAAAAACTGCAGGAGTATTGCCCAGAGGAAAACTCGTTTACCTGTGATTTAGTCCCCGGAGTCATAGGCACACTGAAATTATTCAAGTCCCAGATGAAAATTTCAGAATCATTGGCTCCAGAAGCCAAGAGATTACTCTATAGAAAAAAAAAAAAAAAGGAAAAGCTCAGCTGAGATTCTTGCTCACACATTTCTTAAAAAACAGAAGTAAAAACCCCAAAATCTTCCCTAATGAGATGAGAGCTGTATTTCATAGCCACTGGCATGCAGAAAGATACTAACTGGGTTATAACCCAAGCACATCTCTGGCCTCCATGCCGTCCTCTGTGGCACAGTACAGACACATTTAAAATTTGTCTGTTTTGTGCAGGCTGCTGCTGTTCATCATGATGGAATTCTGCCACAGGCCTGGAAGCCACCATCTCTGGCCAGCTGAGCCTTTGCCCTGCATCCTGGCGCCAGGGACATTTCTTCTGAGAAGAGGCAAGTTTCTCACAACCGATTGCAGACAATTTTCCATTAGCCTTTGTGCTACCACAAGAACCTCGTACTGTTCACTCCTCATTTGTGTTGCAGCCCTTTCAAAAGTGATCAGAGCCCCACTGAATTAAGCACCAACTGAACAAATAAAAAAAGTAGAAGTTTTAATTTCGAAAGGACAATGGTTTGACACGTAACAGTATCACAAGACATGTTTTTATAGAGAGATAAGTGATTTGAACAAGGTCACAAGGGAATTCAGTGCCAAAGCTGTGAACAGAACCCAAATCTGAGTCTCAAACCAGCCACATGTCACAACTACTGAGCCTCTTAAGTTAAAATTTGCCCCTTCACTTTATAAATCTATACACAAAGGAAGGTACTTTCTAAGATGGAGGTTAACTTTCCTTTGGTATCTAGATGTTACACACCTGAAAAGGGTTGAAGTCCAGGGCTCGAACAGGACCTGAATGCTTCTCTGTCTGCCCAATGACAGGGTCGCCCTTGGAAGCCAAGATGCGGTGCACACTGTACATGGTCAGGACTCCATTGTCCCCTCCACCAACGACCACTCCGCAGGACTCCGCAGACCCATTCCCAAAGCTCCCCCAGATCAGCTTATGAAACCTAAAAAAAGAAGAAAAGAAAGCTGGCATAGGCCACGATGTTTGGTAGAAATCAAGATTTCTACTTCATTACCAAAACTCAAATCCATGTTTCAACCTATCAAACACATCCATCAGTCTGCACATTAAACAATCATCTCCCTTTTAAGAGGACTGTGGCTCTTGCATGCAAAAAAAGAAATAAGCTTCCTTCCAATGACTTTCCAAGGGAACTTAAAAAGGAAGAGCTTGTCTCTATTTTTTTAGCTGTTTTGGGGTTTTTTTAAAACTTCTAGGACCTCACATGGGATTTGGTGGGTGAAATCCTCTAGGCTACACTTTACTGAAAATTACTTAAGAGATCTACATGCCTTCATTTCCAGAGCTGCTATCTGAAAAATATTTTTGCATCCTTAAAAATCTGCTAGTTAGCAATCCAGGCTGTGTTTTACACTGGGTGCAGATGTCAACCACACTGATAAGCCTAAGAAATCTTCTTGTTTTAAAAAAGATGGAAAGTAAGTTTTACTCTCTATAGTCTCTTGAGTGCAAATTGATAGCCCCAGCAAATGCACATTATATATAATGTCTCTACTGACTGACTACCATACAAGTAATTTTAGATTTCTCTAACAGTCCAGCTGCTCTACTTTTATACCCAATATGATCTGTATCAACAAAAATGTTCCATTTTTGAAGAGAGGCCAGTCGATTCAAAAGATCACTTTATAGGTTGAGAACGTTATCTCCTCCTCTCCTTTCTTGCACCAGAAAATGCTTTTCAGTTTCATTGATTGATACATCAGTATGAGCCTCTAGTACCTGTTTGAGGCAGGAAGTGCTCCTTTCTGTTTCATGTCCAGGGAAGGATCCCTGAAGTCAACCTCAAATATTTCCAAGGTGGCATTTGTACTGAAGGATGCATCCAATTGTTGGGCAGATGTTCCTAGCAAAAGTACAAGGGCAACACAAGCGGGCATTTTTATCAAAAGCACAAGATACAAAAAGAGTAAGGCACTGAAATCCTATTCTTCATAGTCAACTCAGCCTTGGTGTTGTACCAGTTCAAAAGAGGACATGTCTGAACACTTCAGAAAAAGGAATCAACAATTACGACAAAGATTTTGAAAGAAATTAAAAGTTTTCAGGAAATTCAGGTCACCAAGGTTACTGTTACACAGACAATTTTTTTGAGATAGGTGCAACTCATGCACCCTCCTCCAAGCAACTGTGGCTTTTGATATTACGTTCTTCTCTAAATGACAAATGCACTGACATCACGAAATCCAGTTACAATTACGATCCCAAGTACTTCTGCTCCTCAATCATAACGCGTCTTAATTAGACCCTGTAAACCTGCTCTACAGCATAAATTCTTCAACTGTAACCAACTAAACATGCCTCAACAACCCACAACAGCTAGCAGTCACAAACTGGTAGCTTCCTTCTTTCTCCTTATTCTTATGGAATAAAAGCTACAAGTTGATTTAACATTATATAGTGGAACACTGCCAGGCAAACTGTCCCCCAGTTACCACAGGGATGCTTACAGCAGGGAAAGTGCCCAAAGGACTATTAAAAAGCAATACAAATTATGAAACTACAAAACTTCTGATCTAAAGCAAACTGAAGCCAAGACCTTTGGTTCAGCCAAAACTCTGGCCTTGCTCTCTGCCAATTTCCCCAATGCAAATCCTTCCCAGAGGCTGCAGTTCTTCACAAACTGATCCAGTGTGGGTCCCCTCCATGGAGTGGTCTTTCAGAACAGATTGCTCCAACCTCAGTCCCCTACAGGGTCACAAGTCCTGCCAGCAAATCTATTCCAGCGTGGGCTCCTCTCTCCAAGGGCCACGGGCCCTACCAAGAGCCTGCTCCAGTGGGGCTTTCCACAGGGCCACAGCGTCCTTTGGCACCCACCTGCTCCAGCACAGTGCATTGCAGTTGGGTATCTGTTCCACCATGGACCTCCATGGGCTGTGGGGGTGGCAGCCTGCCTCACTAAGCTCTTCACCAAGGGCTGCAGGGGAATCTCTGCTCTGGCACCTGAAGCACCTCCAGCCCATCCTTCTGCAAGGACTTTGATGAGGGCAGCACTGCTTCTCTCACATATTCTCACTCTTCCCTAGTGCTTCAGTTACACAGGGTGTTTTTCCTCCCTCTAATCAGCTGTGCTATCCCAGGGGCGCTGCCACTGCCAGGCTGGGCCTCGGACAGCGGCGGCTCCGTCTGGAAGCCGCTGCCATTGGCTCCAGCAGACACAGCGGGAGCTTCCAGCAGCTTCTTACAGAAGCCACCCCAGCTACCAAAGCCCTACTGTGCAAACCCAGCAAAACCACCCGAGCTGTCAGCTCCACACAGACAAACCTGCCCGCTGCCAACGCAGTGAACGGGCTCACCTTCTGCTTCAGGAAATAAAATCACTATAAGAATAGTGATTAATTAATAAAATCAGCAAAATAAAATTTAAGGTGTTGCAAAAGTACTGAAAATGGAATGTTAACCAAAATAGGCAACTTTAGGGAGAAGAGGTTTATAGTATTTGATTGTCAAGCTACATGATTATGACTGAAGACAGACAAGTACAAGTGACCTTAAATGAACATAACTTGAATTAACTTTTTCCCCCCCACAGGCATAGGAAATGTGTAATGCAGAATAGCAAGCAATGTTGGAGTCCATTACAGTCTTAATTAGAAATCAAAAAATCATGTATCCAACCTTTGAAAAATCACTCACGTTTAAAATGTCGAAGTTGGACACAAGTAATTCTCTACCAATTACCTTAAAAACACATAAAAGCTGCAATGTTCTTTGTATATTGCTTGTAAGTTTTCCAGAGACTATCAAGGTGGAAACTGTCGAAAGCTAAAACCCATACCACTCTACATTAAAATTTTTCTGTGATTCATACTCTAATATTCACATATTGTGAAGAACTTTACCTGTTGCTAGGTAAATAGGGTGGTTGTTTGCTGGACTCCATGCCTGCACAGCTGTTCGCTCAATTTCTTTTAGCTTCATTTTCTAGACTCTGAAAGAAATTTCACACAGAGTTTAAAACAGAGAGATACAGTTGATGTGAATATATTCACATCAGAAACAAGATGAGAACACATTGCTCTCAAAAGAGTGAAGTTAATTGCTACTTCCTAAGGCAGAGAATACAGTTTTACTGGAATGAATCAGGATATTTAAAAATTCATTAACCACCCCCCCCAATCCCGCTGTCTGACCTCAGATTTTCCTTCATATATAGTTCTCCTTTTCATATGTCCCAATTACAGGAGAGTTTCAGAAAAAAGAAGGGGATCTAAATTAACATACTCAAGTCTTCACTGCAGGCTGGTTTAAATCAGCTGCAGAAATTAATTTAAACAAATGTATCTTGATCTCGCACTAGTTGCTCTCTATAAACAAGCTAATGTAAGTATACACATAAGGAAAAAGGGAGCAGAAGGAATCTCAGGGCCGGCTAAATTCCAAGCAGAAAAGTGACGTGGCAACAGAAAACAAAGTGCAATGCTATCATGTGCCAATTCAGTTAATGCACTTTGTTCTTGCTCCTCTAAGAAGCAAAAAGAAAAAAAAAACCAACAAAACATTTGACTTTCTCTTTGTGCCAGCAAAGGGTAGAAGGTGAGAAGAAGTAATCCACAAGTAACTACTGGGTTTCAATCTCAGCACTGACAGCAACTCTTTTTATTTACTCAGGATAGATCAAGCGACACCTGTAAAGTGGCAACAAAATTTCCCCATGTCTCCAGAGAGAGATTAGTTGGGCAACAATGTAGCAGGGTAATTGAAAATCAAACACCAACAGCAGGCAGCTGGGAGGCTGCAGAACTGAATATAAAGACAACTGAATACAATACAAATAATTATTTCTCTGAGTAAGGGAGAAAGCACTCAGCACTCCATTCCTGACCACAAACAGGCCTTCTAAGCACGATAAATGAAGTGTGGACATTCACAGGCTAGTGGGGTCACTCTCATGAGCAGTGCCTAAACTTTTTGAGCTTGGCTGCACTGCAGTCTTTTAACTCTAGCTAAACAGCTGTACGCACAGATGGTATCACGCTGAATAACGTAAAATTGTCAGCAGGCTGCACAGCAAAACCCTCTGCATCTCAGTTTGCTGTGATTAACCTCCCCTGGTTACTTGACACTGTTTGTGTAAACCACAACCTGCATCACGTGGCCCTCTGTTCAGATGCAGGGCTTATAAGAAACCGCGGCCTCCCGGGGTCCACACAAGGGAGAAGTTTGGTCAGCATTACTTCTTGGGCTTGCACCTCCCAGCTAATAATTCTGCACCTTTTTTTTAGGGTTTCTTCTGCCTCACGAATCAGAAGTTAAGGACATCCTCTCTCTCTCTTGCCCATGCACTATTAGGATATGCTGATTGACTAGAATCTATTTAATGCTTGCTAGCATTAGTCTGCAGCAGTATCTCCCAAAGCTCAAACTGCCAATTGCTATTCTCACATCAAGCTCATCCCAACTTAGTTAAAGCCCAACAGAATCCGAACAGAACTCTTGTACAATTAAAAAAAGTGCAACTATTTCTTCATGCCTCCTACGAATAGAGGTGAAAAGGTCATCTCCTCATTACCATTACAAATCTGTAAAGCTTCCTTTCCAATCTTCCAGTACACACTTTGTGGGGTACTCATTAAGGGTCCACCAACTCCCTCTGCAATGCACCTCTCAAGATGTTCCAGCACCTACTCATGCCTCCCATACTACTACAGACCCTGTCCAGGTCATCTCCCTTCATTAGCAGAGGGAAGTGAAAATATCCCCAGAAGTTAGGTGAATTTTCTAGCCACAGTCTGTTGCACAAGGCTCTAGCTGACTCCAGCACTGCGAGGGGCAGGACAGCTAATATGTTCTTTACACGTCCCCTCCTTGCCTCTTCCTCCTCTAGTTACTATCTATCAGTTGTAGGAGCTGGCTGCACACTCAGGCCTCACTGCTTCTTGGCTTTTGAGAGGGCAACTTCTCTGTGAACATTAATAGACCATGGCCAACAGATCTCTTCCCTACAGGAAATTAACTGGTAAGGAATCAGTGAAGAGTGCAACTATCACAGACTTAGTTGGGTAAGTGGTACAAGCTCCCCCTCCTCACCTCTGTGCTGAACTGACCGCATGGCTGAAATAATTTACATTTAATGCGCAAATAAAGATAAGCTGCAAAAATTGTGCAGAACAGTATTGATCAATTGTTTGGCTTTTCTTGTCAACAGAGTGTTTTACATAAGAAAGTCAATTACTGCATCATTACTGTTCTCTTTTCACAAACTTAAGTCAGGACAGAATGTGAAGGTAAAGTGTCTTGGTCATGGTAACCCACCCAAATGGAGGAAAGCAAACAACACTCCATTTAGAGTGGCTCAATGTCAACAGAACAACTGCAGAAGTATTGAACAGGTTCACCGTGTCCCTGGCCCTAAAGGCAAACCAGCAGTGGTTCCAACAGACTTGAGAAGGCCCACAGAGGATACATAACAAGCTAAAAGATCGAAGTATCACACTATCTCTTAGGGACATCCGAGCAGCTCAGCTCCACTAGAGCTGAGGATCTGCAGAAATACAGCAGCACCTCCTCCTTAAGTCACAGAGCTGAGTTTGAAAAGAAAAAAAAAAAAAAGAAGCCTGATTTGAGTCTTACTTTTAGAGAAGTGGTCCTTCTATACACTGTGCATACCTGTATCCAGAAGAGGATTCACAATCCTTAAAGAAGGAAAAATCCCTTCTTTGGCAAACTCTTCTGGCTGCCTGGAAAAATTTGCAAGTATTGAACTCTTCCACAGTAGAATTTTTAGGGAGAGGTTGCCACCTGCTGTCATCTCTCAAAATAGCATCTCCGACTTCCAAGAAAGCTCATGCTTTTCTCAGGACTTCTAATTAATTAATCATGACAATTCCTCACCCTTTTTCTACAGACACCCATCCGATTACAGATCTAATATATTAATGAATCTCAGCCCTAAAGGGAGTGGACAGAAGCACCAAGTCCTCACAGCTTTCCCCAGACATGGCTTCCTGCACAGACCTTAAAGGGTAACAATGCCTGCAAAGCAAAACCTGACAGGTCAGAGCACACTTCACCACTGAGTAATGGAGAGCATGCAGCTAAACAGTGAAAATTCCCCAATTACATTAGACCATGCAAATAATGCTGTCAGAGGCAAAAATTCCTCACCTTTGCTAACCTGAAATACTTATGGCTTTACAGTACATTATAATAAGATCATGGTTGTTGTATGAGCTAATTGACCCTCAAAGCTGTCATAATTATTATCCCTGAGAGCACTCTAGTGAGGCCTTCTCTCTCTTGCACCACCCAAATACTGTCAATCAGAAATCCCCTCCCACTGACTTTCCCAGTCCACCTCCTGCCACCGGACACCCAACCAGTCCTCTCTGAACAGTTCCTACCGATACTGGACTTTCAGCACTGCACACAAAGGACCTGACGGGCTGACCTCCCCACACTTAACTAAAAGTGAAACTCGGGCAGAACAAAAAAGATTTGTCCAAGGTCACCCAGGTGACAAGCAGACATCCTGACAAATATCCTCCAGCCATGACACAATGGTTAAGACACAAACTGTCCCTACAGTTTTCACATCCCAGCATTGATTTAAAATCTCTGTACTGCCCCTTCCATTCGCACTGTTCTGACGCCCTCCTTCTGCAGCTCCCCAACACCCCATAGCCAGGCTGTTCTCGTATGTGCTTATTATAAACCCCGATTACAGAGGGCGGAGAGACACTCAGCTAATCTCAGCTAATCACTGGCGTGTGCAAGGTGGGGTTGTTGCAGGGCAGGGCTCAGCACATTCCTCCATGACAGCTCCAATGGTATATACAGAAACTTCTTGTGCCCCGCGCCGTTTCAAGAAGCTGTTGCCCGTGGCACAGCGCTGTTCAGATGGCAGCGCACACACGACTCAAGCGTGCTTGTCCGCACAACGGCATTACCCCGCGGGACGGTGAAAAAGAGCGAGGGTCTAGGAGGAAAGCATTGACCTCGGACACCGGGTGTCAGACACAGGCTCTGGGCTACGCCAGAGGCCTCTCCGCGGCCCAGGTCACACAGCTGAGATCCCCGGCCGCTCCCCGTGAGCCGGCCGGCGGAGGAGAGACGGGAGGGGGGAGCCGAGACTCTCGGGGCAACGACGGGGCCGCGGGACCTGGGAGCGGAGTCTCGACGGCGAGCCCGGCAGGACAGCACAGCAGCCCTGGCCTGGGGGGAGAGGGGCGCGGCGGGGCAGGGCCAGCGCCGGGCCCGTGCCCTGGCTCGGTGTCGGAGGGGCGCGGGGCGGGGCCGGGCCGGGTCGGGGG
>VXBQ01014388.1:1342-37698 GCA_013400175.1 Phainopepla nitens | reverse complement strand
GAGAAGTCGCCCCGCAGGGTCCATGGAGCGGGGCGGGGGCACGGCCCCGCTCAGCTCCGCTCCTCAGGAGGCGGCAGCGCCGGCCTCTGTGCTGCGGAGGAGCTCTGGAGGTGGAGCGGGCGCATCGCTCCGGCGCCCGTCGGGTGGGCACCGCGCATCCCTCCTGCGGGCAGCGGCCGCGGTGCAGCACAAGCCCGGGGAGGGGACAGGCTTGGGCGGGTGGCCCTGCGTACCCGCGGGGCCGGGCACGGCTCCTCTCCGCCGAGTAGCCCCGGGCGGAGCGGGCGGCCCGAGCCCCGCTGCTCGGGACAGCCCTTGGCAGACGCTGGCCCGGGGCGGGCACTTGCCCGTGCCTCGTCCCGCCCCCGCCGAGAGGGTTGCTGGTAAAAGTTAAAAACGTGTTCTTTCGGCAGCCTTGGGCTGCGTGTTTTGGGAAAACACCGCAAACAGGAAATTGTTTGTGCAAAGGAAGCGCCGGGAGGGCCGGTCCTTGCGGCGGCGCCGCTCCTCGGGACGGGCCGTGGTGGAACCGGGGATACCCACCTGCAGCGGGCCCGCTGCCCCCGGCCTTGCGCAACTTAATTAATTATAAACTTTTAAGAGGAGGACCGTGCAGGCTCCGTGGCTGTAGAGCGGGGGGACGCCCGCAGCCAGTGGCGGTGCTAGCGGGGGGCTCCCTCCCGGAACCGGGCTCGGAACCGGGCTCGGAACCGGGCTCGGCACTGGGCTCCCCGCGGGCGGGCCGGCCCCACGCACAGCTCCCCTCGCAGCTGAGCACCCGCTGCTGCCATCGGCCTCTCTGCCGAATTCCAAACCCGAGCCCTGGTTTGGAGCTGAGCCAGGCGGAGCAGGAAGCATTTCCTTCCAGGAGCAGGTGAGAGGCACTGAGAGCTAAGGCTCTGGAAAAGTGGTTCTCGGTAGCGCTGGTGGTGATGCTGAGCACGGAAGGTCTGGGTGGGGCCACACTGCAGAGTGGTTAAAACAGTGATGAGAGTTTGTCTGACCTGGTTGTTGCTTCTTTCACAGCCAGCATGCCGGTGTCAAGAATGCGCATGAGGCCCTGGCTGGAAATGCAGATTGATTCCAATCAAATACCAGGACTGATATGGATTAACAAGGTGAGGCTGCTTTGTGCTATTATCATCATTATTAGTACTACTTGTGTATCATTAACAATCTTTGTTCTTAAATGACACTAAACACAAGTCAAGATCATAAAGGTAAAGATATGGAGAAAACTTGACAGCATTATGTTTAAAAAGCAGCAGTTTTTGTTTGCAGAAAAGGTAGCTCTGGTTGGTACACAGTGGAGTAGTTCCATTTTTCCCTCAGAAAATTCCCAGGAAGGGAATGATAAATTGTCATGAAAACATTCTGAGTATGTTGGAGAATGAAGAAACCCTCAAAATATCTTTTAAGTCCTGCTGCTCATTGAGCCAAGTCACCTCCTGTCCCAGATAAGCAGCTGCTGTTATACTCCAGTTGCTTCCATTTTTAAGAGTCGTCCTGAAAGAAATGTTTTTTTTTTTTGGGTTGTAAGGCATATCTTTGTTACAGGGTGTAGCACGGGTTGAGATCACTGAGCTTATTGAACCAAGTCTCTGAAGTTTCTGTATCCATCCCAAGAGGATATTTAAGCTACAATTTTTTGTAGGATTGCTGCAGGATCTTATGGGCAATTGAAAAAGGGGATTCTCTGACAAAGTGTATCTAGAAGAAATGCTGTAATTTATGACATACTAATAGGTTACATGCAATGTATTTAAATTATTCTGGGATAAAGTTGATAATATTGCTCACCTCTACTGTACTCTAGCACTTCTGGGTTTTATTCCCAGTTTCAGAAACCATAAAAAGCCTTAAATGCCCTGAACAAAATAGATGGAATAATGGCTATTTAATTAAAATATAGATTAAATAGCCATTGTAGTTATATGCCAATAGTTATAACATTTCTGAGCTGCAACTGAGAACTGTGATTAAATTCATCATTCCAAACTGGTATGTGATGTTTCTTTTTTAATTCAAATGTCTATTGGTTTAATTTCAGGATAAGAGGATATTTCAAATCCCATGGAAACACGCAGCTAAGCACGGCTGGGACATGGAGAAGGATGCCTGCCTTTTCCGGAGCTGGGCCATTCATACAGGTGTGTGCTGGCCTTACGTTCCCATGTGACTGTCTTAAACAAGGCACTTTTGCCTTGACTTACACTGGTAGTTAGATTAACTTCTAGTGTCTGTGTCAGAAAATAGAATGTCGGTATCTTTTGGTGGGAAAAACCAGCCCTGGGAAGTCTAAAATACACAACCCATCTCTTATTTATAGGAAGGTATAAAGAAGGTGAGAAGGATCCTGATCCAAAGACCTGGAAGGCAAATTTCCGCTGTGCCATGAATTCCCTGCCTGACATCGAAGAAGTGAAGGATAAAAGCATCAACAGGGGCTCCAGTGCTGTCAGGGTTTACAGGATGCTGCCACCCTTGACAAAGCATCAGAAGAAAGGTAAACCCTTGGCAATCCAGCTGGAGTTACACTGCTAAACAGCACTTGAATGTCCTGCTCTGTGTAAGCAGGGGTAACAGACCCATTGGTAGCACTGGTGCTACTGGGCTTGCTCACTGGTTATTGCTGGGAATAGCTTGTCCCAACAGTTCATTTTATCCCAAATTCCTTAAACATGTCTAAAGGCAGCGTCAGGGGGTCATGGGGACTGGCTGATGCTGTTGGTAGTTGAGCTTGCTGAGCAGGTTTCAAGGCCGCAAGAGCTCACACTGCCTAAAATGTGCAGCCCTTTCTCACATTTGTCTTATTTTATTTCACAGAAAGGAAGTCAAGGTCTTCAAGAGAAGTAAGAAACAGGAGCAAGAGAAAGGTATGTGTCTGTGGAGGCAGCTGAAGAAGCTAGAGGTTTTGGTGGTTTTCTTTCTTAACTTTTTTCATATGGGAACCTGCGGGTACTTCGACAAGTCTTTCATGCTTTACCCTTGTTTTCATAGTGTTATGAAGAGACAAGGCTGAAAGAGTCAGCAGAAAGCTTAACCAGCACTCCTTTGCCAGATGACCACAGTGGCTACACCATTCACGACTATGCAGGGCAGGAAGTGGAGGTGGAGAGCACAGCTGTCACCTTAGGTGAGACCTGGCTTTGGGTCTGAGCAGAGCGGGAAGTGCTGCTCGTGCTAAACCCATGGGCAAGGATGAGTCTTGGGGCTGGGGAAGCTGCAGCAGGGAGGGCAGGGAGGAAGCAGAGGTGGTTGTCTCTGTCCTGTGAGTGCCAACTCCTGGTGCACCCCACAGACCTGTCCTCCTGCGAGGTGAGCGGCTCCATGACCGACTGGAGGCCAGCAATGGAAATCACCATGGCTGACAGCACCAACGACCTCTACCAGCTCCAGGTGTCTCCTCTGGCTTCGTCCTCCGAAGGTGGGTATTTCTTTTCTCCTACCCCAGTCTTTTCACTGGTCTCCTGGAGGCAAGGCAGCAGGATGAAGGAGTGCCTGGGCCAAGAGCTGTTTTGTAGAAAAAACAACCCTCGTCTGGTAGATTTGGGAATTTGGAGTTACCAAACTGACCAGGGTGCAGAAGGGAAGAGCTGGCACATGCCACCTGCCCATAGGTGACAGGTTCTGAAATGCCACCTGCTCCAACAGAGATGGTGGAGGTAGCCATGCTTCCCTCTGGGGAAATAAATAACCAACGTGGATATATCGAGCGGTTCTTCACTTGGGGTACAAATCATCTTCCTCCTATCATCTTCCACAGCAAGTGGGCTCTGCTCTGTTGAGTCCTGGGGAGGCATCAGAGCTGTCTGGAGCCCTGCACCTCAACGTGCAGTTGTTGAAGAGCATCAGAGATGAAGGGCTGTGAGGAATCTGGGGTGGGCATGAATAAAAAAGTAGTCAAGTTGTGTGATAAGAGAATATGAAGCAGGTTCTGTGGTGAAGAAGCAGAAGTATGAGGGCTAAAAGTTGACATCTATGTTTTCTTCCCTTTTTTTTATGTGCTTACAAAACAGTCACGGACGAAGATGAAGAGGAAATGAATAAAGATATTTTAAAGGTAAAACCAGCCCTTCTGGTCAGAATAAAATTGTCCAAAGTTGGTGTTTGTACCAAGTGAGGAAGGGAAACAGGTATCTGATGCAGTATCATGTGAGCTGAACATACACTTTCTTAATGAGGAAGCCTGAAAAATTAAATATAAAAAGAAAGCTGCTTTGCAAATGTGAACTGGAGAGGACACACCCAGGGAAATATTTACCCTTCATATGAAAGTCAGAGGAAGTTAGTGAGTACTGCTAGGCTAGAGGTTCACAGAATCATTAAGATTGGAAAAGATCTCTAAAACATCAAGTCCAACCATCAGCCCAGCACCACCATCATGTTCATTAGACCATGTCCTCAAGTGCCATATCCTCATGTTTTTTGAACACTTCCAGGGATGATGACTCCACCACTTCCCTGGACAGCCTGTTCCAATGCTTGAGAATCCTCTCCTTGAAAATTACTTCCCTAATATCCAATATAAACTTCCCCTGGCATAACTTGAGGCCATTTCCTTGATCTCAGGTTGTTGTATTGGGTCTGCAAAGATCCTCTAGACTTTTCTATTTTGCTCTTCCCTCCACCTCTGACATGTTTAGCTCCTAATCTGAATTTCCAGACATGTCATGCTCATCCCACTGATAAGATAAAAAAAGGTGAAAAGATGCTCCAGCCCTTGCTGTTTTGCATGAACTTTTTTTTTTAAACTGTGACAAACCAAGTTTTATATAACTTAGCATGAGAAAATAGAACTTGATCTTGTTGCTTACCTGCCTTCTAACCGAGGGCAAGTAATCAAACATTGCACCCACAGCAGGAAGGAGAAGTTTTTACCATTTCCTTCTTCTCTTCCAGCTGTTTGGACAAGACTGGCACAACACCAGCATTGGGGGGAAAGGCTATCTCACCAACGAGTCGGGCACCCAGACCCTGTGCAGCACCTACAGCTACAAGGAGCAGGAAGGGGACATCGACACAACATCAGGTACAGGCTCCTGGGCTGTCCCTGACAGTCAAGGCCACAGGATGATGCAGATGAGACACTGACCGGGAGGCAACAAAGGAAATGGAGGAATTCACCGTCCTTGTGTTCTGAGATTTCCAAGCAGCCTGTTGGAAGGCTGTAAGGAATTTGTTGATATAAAGGAAAAGTCAAAAACACCTCTAGTAAGCAAATCCTACAGATTTTAGGGTTGTACATGTGTAAGTTAGGTCAGCTTTCAAGAACTCCTCGGAATATAACTGAAGAATTTCCTCTAGCAATAGCTTAAATGAAATAGCTTAATAGAAAGTGGTTTTATGTATTTTAGGAAAATAATAGTCTAAAGTATTTACTCTCATATGAGAAATCTTTCAATTTTTGATATTTATTATATCTATATGCTATTTTGCTCTTGCTGCATTAATTCCGTGCCCATTCTCGGTTCCTTTTATCTAGGAGAGCTGGATTTCAGGTTCTTTGACCAGAAAAGCAGCCTAGACTTCTCCTGGCTGGAAACAGTGAGGCCAACCATGCAAGTCATTCCCTGTGGATTGTAAACCCTTGGCTTCCTGCAACCACAAACTGCTCTTGGATAGAAACTTAACAGGCTTGGAGAGAATGGGAGAAATTTTTTGTTACTGACCAAAGGAAGAAAGTGGCTTTTCTATTCCGTTTCACTTGTAGGCCTGGAAAGGTTAGCATGAAAAACACCATTATCAATGTAAAAAAGGAACCCCATCTCACTAGCAGGACTCTGGCACTGGAGGTGCTCGGCTGCAGCTCCCACCTTATTGCTCTGGAGGTGAAGCTTTTGCTGGAAGGTGTCACTGTGCCACGGAGTCTGACCTTGTGGGGTACCACAAGCCTGGGGAGCAGGTTACCATCCTCCCCATGTATGGTGTGATGAGCACTTTACCCACAGAGTGCTTACAGGAGACAGTGCAGATAAGTCTCTGACCTGTTAGTTTTGGTTGCTGCTTACCTGTGCAACACTGGTGACACTGAGCTTAACAACTGTCATTACACTTCCACAGAAAAATTGTGCTAATGGGCCGGCTCTTCTTTGATTTACTTCATCATGTAGTTCATCTCTCAGACCTTTCAAACTCTGCAAATAGACCATTACAATGTGAAAATTCAGTTTAGGCTTTGCTTCCACCTAGTCTGTTCCCCAGGTGCACTCACAGGATGCTCACTGCCATAGGCATGCCCTACCCCTTTCCTCATATGAGTTCAGGAGCTGCTGCATGAAACAATTTTGCACTGATAGGGGCAGAGCTCTTTATTTTTACCATCCTGTTTGCAGATTTCCTTCTGGCACTCTGTGGGGATTCCTCCAGTACTGCACACAAGCTGTAACATCCCACAGGTCCTCTGGATCAGCATGTGCAGGCAACTGCTGGATGGAAGAGGTTCTAGTGTGTGTGTGTGGGGGGGTAATAGATAGGAATCAAATCACTAAGCTGTAACGGACTATTTTCTTGTACATTTTATTTTTGTATATAAAGTGTTGTATATTTGTTTTAATAAAATGTTTTATATATGACATGTTTACTTTTTCTCATGGAAGAGCTCTGAGGATGCATTCCAGCATCCTTGAAAATACCCAAACAGATGTGCTCTTGAGAGCCAGTTGGAGGGGTTTTTTCATGACTCATGAAAGCACAAAGAATTTAGTCTGCTCTCAGTTACCCACCAGCCTCTTCCAAGTGCAGCTGATGGGTGGAATCCTACATGTCAGTGAAAGGGAGCCTTGGTGCTGTGCATTGTGGGGTAGCTGGTTTGTATTTGTCATCATCTGCAAGTCAGACCTGACTCAGAGCAAGGTTGCAGGCTACACTAAAAAGTCCTGCGCAGCAAGTCCCTGCTTTGGATGTTCCTATCAGCAATACCATTGGCTTCTGGGATTGGCTCAGCAGCAAATCCCTAGTTAAATACCTCAGGTTTGCTTAAAAAGAAAGCACAGGCAGAGTTCAGAAGGCAAGGGGAAAGCAAGCTGGTTGGTTTTCCCCTGAATATTTGATTCTTGTGCTATACTTCATGCTGTAAAGGTCCAATGTTATTGCATCATGTGTGGTTGGATAAAAGTGAGGCTGAGGCAGTGTGTGAGAGACACAGCCACTGACACTGCCTGGAAAACCCCTGTGCTGTGCTGGCCTTAGGGGAGTAACTTCATTTTCTGGGCCAGAGCCAAGCAGAGTATTGGGCTGCAGGGGAGGAAGACCCAGCCCAAAGGGCTGGAACAAAGAGGACATTTCCTGCTGCCTTTGGCACAGGCTTTGCTGCAGCCTGACCTGCAGGGCAGGGACAGATGTGAGGGAAGAGGGAAAACCGAGTGCCAGGTCTCAAATCCAGCACAGTGAAGTGGAGGGGCAGCCTGGGGAGGGAGAGGCTGGGCAGGGTGCCTTTGTCCTGTTAATCACTAACCAGCCCTCCCTGGCACAGCGTGAGGCAGGCAAGCCCAGGAAGCACCTTGGGCAGAGAGCAGCTCCTGATGACCTCACCCCAGCCCTGCAGGGGTGGGAGCTGGGAGTGTGGGGACTGTGCTGTCCCCCCAAAGCTGTCACACTCCCTCCAGGGTATCTGGCCTGAAGGTCCACATGTTGGGAATTCCCTCCAGCTGATACTCCCCAAGTACCTGGGCTGCCTTAAATCACACACACCTAAAATCCTACAGATCTAGAGCAGGAACATTTTGTTCACAAGCTAAGAAATCACCCACCAAATTCTCAGCTTCCAGTGTCTAAACTGATCTCATAAAAGGAACGGAGAGCAACTTTTAACTCAGGCAGTGACAGGACAAGGGGGTATGGCTACAAACTGACACAGGGTAGGGTTGGACTGAATAGATTTTGGGAGGAAATTCTTGACTCTGGAGGGTCATGGTGAGGCCCTGGCACAGGCTGTCCAGAGAAGCTGTGGATGCCCCATCCCTGGAAGTGTTCAAGGCCAGGTTGAGAGGGGCTTGGAGCAACCTGGTCTAGTGGAAGGTGTCTCTGCCCATGGCAGGTTGGAGAAAAATGAGACTGAAGTCCCTTCCAGCCCAAACCATTTGATGATTCTATGATTCCCTGGCCAGATTTGTGTCCTGGTCAGCTGCAGCAGCAGCTTCTACCAGGGAAAGAATGTGGGGCTGCAGGGCCTAGAGCTACCTCTAGCCCTGGGACAGGACGCCACCTCAGCATCACCAGCACAAGGAGGAAATCAGTTTTAAGAGCCCTTGCAAATTTACCACACATGGGGGGAGGGGCAGGAGAGATGGGAAACTTTCTATGATTCAAACATTGCTAAAAATAAAGTAGAGATTAATTCACCCATTCGTGCATTAAAAGGCGCACGCTTTTCACAAATATGCTCACGTGCAAAAAACCCCCAGCACTGAAATATTCACAGATAAAAGATTAGACCAAGATTTGGGAATAGAAGAAAGCAGCAGCAGGTGCCTCACACCCAGGGACCAGAGACATGCTTCAAGATTATTTTATCAGGATGTTGGAAATGCCTTCCCTTGTTACCTGCCAAGGTACCTGCATGTCTGACTGCATGTTGGGCATTTTACCAGTGAAAAGTGGAGAAGTCCTGTGACAGAATTTGGTAGTTATTCAGCTATTGAAGCATCTGGATGACTAAATTCCAACCCAGGTATATATTGTCAGTTTTATTGTTTTGAACTCTTTGGGAGAAGAAAAACACAGTAGTGCTCTCCAGCTCAGGAGTGGGGTGATTTGGGGGCTGCTATGCCGAGCTGATGCCTGACTGGCTCCTCCATCACCTCCAGGGCAGGTGGGATTTGCAGAATCAACAGACTAAAGAGACTTTTTGGCTACTTGTACACAGAGGAGCATCATCAGCTCTTTAGGATAAGCTCCCTGCACAGGCTATGTGATAGAAACAGTTTTAAACCTTGACACTGGATTTTCCTGAACTTGTCTATCCTAATCAAGCTCTTCATAAACCCAGTAAAAGTCTGTTGAAATAAGAGTTGTTTTCACCTGTCATATGCACACAGTTAAATTCAACTGGGAAGTATTCACAGGGCAGCAGAGCAGGTCCCTGGGGAGAGTTGCTCAGCCCTTTTCAAAGCCAGCCAGGCAATAAAGGAAAGTTCCTATGGGCAGGGCTCAAAGGGCAAGCAGCTCTTGTGCTATGAACCTTGCATGACAGAGAGAAAGATCTAAAGGCAGTGCAGCTGCTGTAAAAATAGAAACTGACTCTGAGATGGAAAACAAAAAGGAGTCGTGTAATCACTGGTCATTTAGGAAATGAAGGGAGCTACTGCTGCAGGCTTGGAAGGCTACTCCAGCAGAGGATTTCCATCACCTACCCCATCCTTACACCATCACTGACTACAGCTGACTTGTAAGCCTTGAAACTATTCAGAAAGTAACTTTTAAAAAACCCCTTTATTTAGCTTTGGAGCCTTAGACCATCAAAAGGACAAAAATTCCTGAAAATAACATGACAGTCTCAGAAATAGTCCCACATCCTGCATGTAGGAAAACTCTGCAGCATCTCAAGCACAGATTTTGCCCTGCAGCATTCTGCATTAAGGTGGAGGAAGCTGCTGGTTCATGCCAGCAGAGGTTTTCAGTGCTGCAGAGGCAGGATCTCACATCTGATAACTGAAGCTTTTCTGGGGGAAAACCTGGGACCTGTAAACAAGGAGTTGTTGCTTTTCCCCCAGTCTTTGACCAGATGGATTCTTAGTGAGCGGCTCAACAGTGCCTGGAGAAGCCTCTGGCTCTTGGCTGCCCAAAGCAGCGACACCCTGTGTAAGCTTTGCCTGCCAGGCAGCAGAAAGTTATCCTGCAGTTATCCTTTCACCTTTAGTTGCTGTGGTGATTGAATACTGATAATCACACACATTTCCAGGCAGTCACATGATTTACAATATCACACCCAGAATAGAAAGCTGTGCTTCAGGTCACAGGTATGAATTTATAACTGCAAAAAACAGTGGGATATTTATTTGTGGTGCAAAGGCAAACTATTGCTTAGAAAGAAACCAAATGTCTTGGATTACAAACTCTTCTCTGCTGTCAAGGATGATTCCTCCTCTCCAGTTCTAAAAGGGCCCCATTTCCCCTCATATTTGTAAAAAACACAATACAAGGCAGACAGAAACTTTCTCAGGGCAAAAGCCTCTCTCAGAGGCTTGGGAGGGCCAAGGAGAGAAGTGTTATCTGTAGAAAAGTTAGTGTTAGAGCTTAGATAAAATTGGTCCACAAAAATGTGTTTTTCCTCCCTATCTGCCTTTCTAGGGAAGATGTTTCCCCATTTAAGTTGTGTTTCCCCTTTCACCAATTGCCTCAGTCCACTGCCCAGTGCTTCAGTCCCACCACAGTGCTGCACTTCAGAGTTGCTTTTTCTCCCACATTTTTCTATCTCCTTCAGTATTTCTCTCACTGTTATCTCGTCCCTATTCCTCTCCTGCCCTTCTACATGCAACAAAACCCAAGGCAGTAATAAAAGCAATAATAAAAGCTCATTGGTGCAGCAACATGGTGCAGGGAGCTCTGGTGACTTGCATTACGTCATTCCCCACTACTCTCTGCTCTCACTTGTCCTAATAAGGTCAGGATGAGAAATCAGCCAGAGTGGTTCCCTGCCATGCACTCTGTCCCAGCACAGCTTCCCCAGAGAAGGGAGGAGCCAGGAAGGGATGGGAAAACGAGAGCATGGCATGCACTGCCATTAGCTGAACTCTCAAAGGCCCATCAACCCAAGCCAGCAGAAGTCATAAATTGCCGAAAACCTAAAAAATCTGTTCATCCTGCTGGATTGGGTCACCAGCTGGATATAAGCAGAGGTGTCACATGCAGCATGAAGGACTCAGGGTTGTCAGGCATGACCATTCTCAACCCCGACTGCCCTGCTGACCATGGTGGAAGGGCAGTGCCAGACCACAGGCAGCATGACAGGAAGATGGGGTAGCCAGGAGGATCTGTAGCCACAGGGTTGGAGGTGAGGAGGGCCAGGGACTGGTCAAGGAGAAGATCAGATGACCCATCCAACCAAAACCTCTGTGCCAGAAGTTACCAGGGTCTGTCTCTGCATGCACACCAAGGCAGTTACCATCTATTCTGGTACAGGAAGCTGGAAATCGAAGTCAAGACAAACATATGGATGAAACGGGCACTGGGAAACGTTAGCTGGGGATATCCAGGAATAAGGAATCTGATCTGCAGGGAAAACAGGACAGCAAATCCAGCCTCTCTTCTTGCTGTTTGACAGCTGACACAAACAGTGCAGCCCTCCTCAGCCTTTTTAACCTCAGAATGATCTAGTCCCTTCATTTTGCTCATGATTCATACAGAAACCTCACTGTGAAGCCTTTGAAGAGCCAGGCAGTCAGCACCCAGCCAGCCCAAGCTGTCAGGTGGGATGAAGGGTGAGATGCTGTCACAGCCCACACAGCATAGACCAGCATCTCACAGCTCACCAGTGTCTCCCAGCTGCCACAAACCAGTAGGGAGGAAAGGCTGAATTGGTGGCCCACCAGGTTGCCAGGGCACCCAGCTCCTGGGCCAAAACAGCAGCCAGACAGGTTACACATGAGCATCCTGAGCTGTGAGGAGAGGGTGGGTGCTCAGCTGTCACAGACAAGCTCACCACCTATTTTGCAGTAATGGTGTCACACTTCAACCAGGGACTCCTGCCTCTTGTGCTTGTCCCTCATCACACAACACGCTGGGGGCACATGGTCACAGCGTCAAAGCTGGGGCAAGCCAAGATGTGTCCAGCATCTCCTGGGGACCTTCCAGGGGAATTCAGCTCCAAGAGCATTACACGACAGCCTGAGCAGAAACAGATGCCTGCCAGCCACAGGCAGAGGGAAGGACTTTGTTTGCTCTATTTGTATGGATCAATGCTTGAAAACACAAAAACAAGGGAGTGGTAAAAGGCAGTTTCTCAAAGCAAGGAGGAAGGAGAAGGGTCTGAGGAGCTCTGAGCAACCAGAAAATAGCTGGAGGTTTTGCTCCTGTCAAAGCATGGGTGGTTTGGCATTGAAAACACTGAGAATAAAGGACAGAAAACAGCATAAGAACACTGGCACTATTTCAAATTGAATTGAGCACAAGCATTACACATATCAGCTATTTGTAAGCAGGGCTATTAAATAACAAGAGCCAGGCAAACCACAGCATATCTACTAAATATATGCCCAGTTCCAATATCTCCATTGCAAGGATATGTTTCACTGAGTTTGTTCTTTCATTAGCTTAATATTGCAAAGATTTCACCAAAAGTCTTCAGGCAGCAGAAGCTAACTGGGAAGACAAGTCCAGACAGGTACAGCTTTGTTTTCACCAGCTTTATTGCTGAAGAAAGCAGACGGAGCAGAAAGCAGAGTGGGGACTGTGCTGGCCTCTTCCAGCCTTGTGGCTAGTTCTTAGGATATTTTTAACAATTCTGGAGGGATATGGCATAAACTACTAGTGGCAATAGTCAAAATCAGCAAGTGAACCAAGTTAGACAGCTATATTTCACACCAAAATAATAAATCTGTGTTATATCAAGCAGCTGCCATTCCTACCCAGGGCAATCCTTCACCATCAGCTTTGGAGGAGCATTCCTGGGATTTCTCCTGATTTCACCCCATGCTTCTGCAAGCCCCCAAATAGGCTTCCCACAGAGAAACATGAAGAGCTTTGCTGGAAGCACAGGCTGAGGCCCCTGAGTTCCATCCCTAATGAAGAGCTCAGCTCACTTTCCTCCAGTATTTTACTCACATTAAACAGGTAACAAATATTCTACCCAATCAGCATCCTGAGGGAAGCAGCTCACCGAGGTGTTTGATTACAGCACACACACCTTCAGGTAACAGGAGCATCCAGGGGTTATTAAAGAGTGGGAACAGCCCTGCTCACAGGTATGAGGAAGCCTTGAAATAACATTTTCTGGGTTCCACACCAGGGTGACATCTCCTTCCCCCAAGGAAGTGAGTACCAAGGAGTACAGCCAGGCTGAGTGGCTGTCCTGCCAAGGCAGTGTCTCCAGGATCAGAAATGATTCTGCTCTGACAGCTTTTGCAGGGACTAAAATGTTCTGGAGAAAAGGAGGCTCAGGAGGGAACTTCATTGCTCTCTATAACTCCCTGACAGGAGGGTGGAGCCAGGTGGGGATCAGCCTCGTCCACAGGTAAAAAGTGATAGAACAACAGGAAATGGCCTCAAGTTGTGCCAGAGGAGGTTTAGATTGGACATTAGGAACAATTTCTTCATGGAAAATATTGCTAGGTCCTGGAGTGGGCTGCCCGGGGCAGTAGTGGAGGCACCATCCCTGGAGGGATTTAAAAGACATGCAGGTGTGGCACCTGGGGACATGGTTTAGTGGTGGGCCTGGCAGTGCTGGGGGAATGGTTGGACTCAATGATCTCAGAGGGTTTTCCAGCCTAAATGATTCTGGGTTTCTGTAGCTACAGACCCCCACAGTGGGATGGAGGCAGGACCCTGGTGGGCTCAGGAGAGCTGCACATGGCTGGCATTTGACCATTCCAGTGCAAGGCTGGAGCACTAATGCTAAGCTACATAAACACACTGCATGGATGGCGAGTTTGGTGGGGTCCACGTCTTCAAAGAGATAAGAGCAGTTGTTGGGTGCTTAAAGAGTCATTTATTGTAGAAGTACATTGGTCTCAAAGGCAAAGAGTTCAAAGTATAAAAGTCTGTGTTACAAGCGTTGTGGTGAGAGGTCCTGAGCAGCAGCAGAGACAGTGGCCCGTTCCCCTTTCATTTTTTCTTCCTCCTTTTCCTGCCCCAATATATGGTGGTCTTTATTCCAAATTCCTCTAACCAGCTAAAAACAGTTCTAAAACATTCTTTCTATACCTATCAGAATTAAATTCTGAAATATTAAAATAGTGTTAATTCTTACGCATTATTTACGCATATAGTTTATCTGTTCACGCCAATGGCTCTGTCTGTTCTATCTAGAAATGCAAGCAATGTCCTACTATGTTTTCGTTATGACTGGAGCTAAGTTACTGAACTTTAAACTGGATCATAGGGCTTTTTACTCTTTTAAGGCACTTAAAATATATTCTTACTTAAAAACTAAAACTTTTGTATATTAAGCCACATAGATATGAAATAGAAGTATATCTTAATTTCTTTAAAGGCTTTAATTCAACCCCTGCATTTTTTATCTCTCTGAGGAACTCAGAGATTCTTGTCTCACACATTCCAATACATGGAACCTTACAGATCCAAGTAGAGACAAAATTCATGTATTTCAGGGGAAACAGCTAACTGCCCTGAGGAAGGTCCTTCTCATGAGGAGGAACAACTTGCCCGCTCAGGCATGTTTGAAGGCTGAGGACTCATGCTGGAGCAGAGGTGTTTCCCTGTTTTAGAAGTTCAGAGGTATCTGCAGGAGGGCTGGGAGCCACCAAGGTGACAGGTGGCAGGGGCTGCACTCCCACCCCCTACAGCCTCAGCTGGAAGGAGCCACCCCATCATCACAGTGACCTATCCACATGGCCTTTGTAAAGGCAAGGAGGAAGATGCTGGTCCTCCAGTTTGTTTTTTTTTTTTGCTTTCAGGACCTGGTGAGACATGGGTGTGAGGACCCAGGCGCTGCCCTAAGCACAGTGCCCTCCTCAGAGTGGAGAGGCTGTGCAGGAAACCCGCTGGTGCCTCCCACACACGGGATGGGCACAGCACCTGCTCGGCACAGCCCTGTTCCTCCACTAGGAAAGGGCCTGCGAGGGCTCATCTTCAACCCCTTCACACAACAACAACCCAGGGCAGCTGAGCCAGCTTTGTGGCAGAACTTCACAATGAACTTACTGCGGTTCACCAAACCTCAGGCACCTTGCATTTGGGGAATAGGAACCTCAGCCACCGAGATCTGCAGGATGTGAGCCCAGCTCTGCAGGAAAATGAACTTGCTTACACTGTCAAAACTCAATAGAAACCTCAAGAACTTGGCGCTCAGGACACGTCCCCTGCTACAGGCACCCCGAGCTCACAAGCCCCTGCTGGGGTACCCCACTGGGTGCCACAAAGAGCCCAGCACAGCTTTCTGCTCTGGAAAATAAACTCAGAAAACTGAGAAAAACTATGAGAAAGCCTCATGCTACACTTGATAACAACTTGCAGCCTCTTGCACCTCTGCTTAGCAAACCACCATTTCCTGAACTGAGGTGTCAAGCATGAAATATTTCACATGCTGGAGCAACCGTCACCGTCTGCTAAGTGACAAACAGAACTTCAGCCTTTCCTGGTATTTAATGCATAAATCAGGGTGTGTCCTGTGTGTCTGTTTGTGATTCTGTAATTGAAAACTCGCTCTCTTGCTGGGGGAGGCAGCAAAAATGTTTGTGTAACCAGTGTAGATATAGCCTAAATGACTTCCTAGCCAAGAGTTTCTATAGTGTGCGGTCTCATGCTGCTGCTGCAGCAGCACTGCCAGAAGTACCTGTGGCATCAGCTGAGGCCATGTCTGAAGAACCAAGAATATGCTTCCTTTTCCCCATTTATCCATGGGTTTATCCATTCCTTCCACTCCACATCTCACCAATGGGAAATGACTCAGCTGTAACTCATGAGCTCAGGCCAGGCTGATCTCTGCAGAAGCATTTATTTTTGTTATTATCCCTCCAAGCATTCACTGACTATCCCACCAATTCCATACCCAAAAGTGCCAGCAGCCATTGTGGCCATTGCCAGGGCCATCAAGTCAACTCCTGCTTGGGTCTCCAGTTCACACAGCCTTTTCTCTTTAAGCCTCCACATGGATATACACCAAGAGAAGCACTCCCAGAAGATGGAAGGAATTGATTCTCCCCTCTACCTAGAACACAGCAGACCACAGCTAGAACACTATGGCCAGTTTTGTGTCCTTCCAATACAAGAAAGACACTGACAAAATGGAGAAGTAAGCCCCAAAAGCCTGAAGCTACCAGCACAACCAAGGCACTGAGCCCTGGCTGAGAGAGGAGTTGTTCTGCTGGAGAAGGAGAGGCTTTGGGGGCTCATAACACTCTCCTGCCAGGGGCTTATTGAGAGAGCAGACCCGGGCTCTGCCCAGGGTGCATGGTAGGCACACAAAAGAGAAGGAGGACAAGGGGCAAAAGCTGAAATAACAGGTTTAGCCAGCATATTAGGGGATGTTTCTTCCTGCAAGGTCAGCCAAACAGTGGGACAGCTTATGAGAGGTCTCCCAGATTGGAAACAGCTCAGGGCAACTTGGTCTGACCTAGCAGCTGACCCCAAGCAGGACCTCTTGAGGTCCTTTCCCATACAAGTTACCTTACAAGACTAGTTCTGCCACATCCTTCATACAGAAACCAGATCATTGCAAGTGGTGCAGACCACCAGTTCCCTGCATTTCCCCTCCTGCTTAGGGCACTGATTCACCACCTGTTTATCATCTTTCTTTAATCAGCAGCCAGCTTCAGACCATACTTACAGAGGAGCTGTTTTCTTGTTTGATTTTGGTGGTGTTTCAATTAAAGTTTTTGGTAAGCCTCCTGTTCTTCCACTCCTACCAGACTCAGGAATATTGCTATCAGTATCTGTGCCCTCGCTTGTTGCATTTTTCTTCACTGCACAAGTTCAACAGCATAAAGGTCCCAGGGGAACCCATCCATATCTGCTCCAAAAGCAGAGGTGAATCCCAACAGAATGTACCTGGCACTTCTACCAAAGCCTTCCACACCAGCTGTAGCATTCTGTACACTAAAAGTACTGGCTTAATATCTGCTTTATCACACTCCAAAAACCCCCAAGGACTCTAAACTTGTTATCCAAGGAAAGAGGAAACATCAATAACAAAAAACACCCTCCTCCCCCAAACCAAGAAATACTGGACCAAAAGCTCTGACTGAACCAGAAGGGGGGATTTACCTTCACAGGCTGAGACTACTGCTGGAACATGTAGAGGTCCATCTGCTGCCCTGTTTCTGGCTCCAGAGGGACAATGAGGAGAGCACAGTCATGGATTCTGCTGAGCCATAAGAAGCCCAGCCTGCTCTGGGCTCTGATGTATCACAGCTGGGATCACAAGTGCTTTCAATTTCTCAGGAATTTATTTTCTCAAACGATCTAGATGCAAGAACTAAAACCCAAGAGGCCTCTTGCTCTCTATAAAATGTGAAAAAGTTCTGTGAAGGCAATTTTAATGTGCATTATTGCTAGAATAAGCCACAGTAGACAATTCCTCATTTCCTACTGAAGAATATAGGAGTAGAGGGTAATTGATACAGATGAGTTAGAAAAAGGAAGTTGGTGCCTTGGAAGTTCCTTTTTTTTTGCATGATATTCCTAATCACATATAGCAGACATTGCCTGCCCTCATGTTCCACTGGAACAGAGGAACAGGAAAAATAAGCACAGAAAATAGAGAACATGTGCAGTGAAAAAACAGGGAAAGCTGGAAATATGGAAGAAACAAAAAATAGAAAAGGAAAGTTGAGAATTAGTTTGGCTTCCACTATGAATGAACAAAAACCAAAAAAACCCACCTAACCAAAACAAAAAGTTTCGTTTTGAAAATGCAACACTTACTGTGCCAGAGACACATCTGTGCAGGCAGATCCACCAGAATGTTTTCCTTGTTTTCCTCTACTTTTCAGAGCACTCAGTACTGCTGCTAAATTAGTTTGATTCATGCCAACCCATGAAAGCTCGCAGCACCCACTGCATGGAGAACACTGTTTTACTGATCTTCAGAGGGTAAAACAGAACTAAACCCAAGAATGAATGCAGCAGCTTTAAGCCACTTGCAGTTCAAACAAGATACAAACTTCCTCAGATGGAATCACCCGACCAAGAGTTGTTAAAACTACAGGGTCTGAGTTTACCTGCTCTTAATTCTTCTCCAGTGTCTCAGTAAATTAGTTTAGGGTCTTCTCTCCAACCTCAGGATATCGGCAAACCAGTGCATGCCCACTGCCAGGACTGCACTTCTGGTATCTCTCAAACCCTTCTACCCTTGGGTAGCAAGCAATAAAAAATTCAAATTATATTAGAGTACCTCTGCACAGAGGAGCTGATGTGCTGCCAGCAACCAGCCTGGCTGTGCTGCCCTTGGGAGCCCTGCTTCCAGATGAATGGATCTATTGGCTCCTCTCCCTTCCCTCTGTGCTAAATAACATCACTGCAAAGCCCTGGCTGATGGCAGGATGCAGCCACTGAGAAGTGCCCCCGGGTCAATTGCACCATGGAAAACCCCAGCGCTGAGCTCAGCTGAAGAGCTGCAGCTGCTGGTTACAACACTCAAATGCAAATGAAAATAAAAAAAACTTACACAATGTAAACAGCACCACACTGTAGCATGCAAAAATGCATTACAGCAGCTTTACTTCCTATTTCATTTTTCTTACAGCTCTGAAAATAATAGCTGCAGAAGTCAGTGGGGTTTTGTGGACAGTTGCTTGTGATCAGGCTGCTGTGGGTCTGGCTGAGTATTCAGGAGCCATGTACCACAGACCCACCTCTTCCATAGGATCATCATTTAGGGCAGAAAAGCCCTTTAGGAACTGTGGCCAGAGCCCTGCAGATAACATGGTGTAAATGTCTCACTCCAGCTTGTATTGCTTGTAGTCACAGAAGAGGAAAAAAATAGGTAGAAAGGATAATAAAGACCCTTTTGAAGACAAAATGCAATAGGAACCTCAAAGATTCATTTAGATAGCTCAAGTATGTCTTTGTCCAAAGCTCAGGAATCCTTGACAAGTGGCTGGGGACAGGGCTTTGAGACGGTGGAAGAGGCAGTATTAGGAAACAGGAACTGAAGCAATATCTGATGGGAAAAGAGAAGTGACTGGGATATTTCTCAGCTGGTTTCACATCCAGGCATCTCCTTTCATGCACAACCACTCCTGCTTTATAATGGGTGGAAAAGTAAGAGGTTGGAGCCAGACCTCAGATTGCCCAGGATATGGGGCTGATGGAAACATCATCATGTGGAGACTGATTTATGAGGCACTTCTTATTTAAGAGAGAATGTTCCCTCTCATGCAAAACCAGCAGGCTGCCAACAGGGCATGCTTGATATGGTTCTAGCATCTGCATTACCTCCCTTAAAATATGTGGTTGTGTGGGTTTATTTTAGAATAGCCAAATACACAGGAGGGTTTATATTTCTGCTTTCTTATATTTACATATAAATAAACCACTTAAAAATACCCTAGCACCACAACATCCAGCAAACCCAGCTACACCCATGGAGACTGGGCTTGGTTTAATTTCTAACAATTCTACCAAGCAGGGTTTCCCCACTTCTTCCTCTAGTAACTTGTGGTGATGTACTTTGTTTAAAGAGATGTTTGGAAAGGCTGTTTTATTGCAAGTGTTTCCTCAGTACCAATTTGTAACTCACATTTTCACCTATCAGCTGCTTCACAGGACCACAGAATGGTTTGGGCTGGAAGAGACCTCAAAGACTATCTTGTTCCAGACCCCACCAAGGGCAGGGACACCTTCCACTAGACCAGGCTGATTCAGAGCCCCATCCAACCTGGCCTGGAACACTTCAAAGTGTCCCATTCAAAGCCTCACACCACTGGAGCACTGGGAGCTGCTGGGGATCCTGTGGTCAGTGGCCGGGGGCTTCCACCCAGAGCAGCTTTTTACATTCCACCAAAGATAAATCTGGTTTTTCCATAGCCACAAGCTGATGCAAGATTTCTAGTGCAAAGGAGGAAAGCAGCACAGCTGGAAATGCAGGGACATTTGGGTAAATCACAGCAGAACAAGGGCCTGCACCCACCGTGGGGGGTGCTGAGCGTGACCTGAACACACGGGTTCCGTGTTGTGTCCCCATCTGAAAACACAGAACAAGGATGATGCAATTTACCACAGGTTCATTTCTCACAGTCTTTTATCACAGTAATTTAGAAACACCATCAGACTCTGGCAAGAGGCGGCGTGATGACTGAAATTACCCTCACCTCAGAGCAGCCTGGGAAATATTAACCACAAACATGAAATGAACATACCACAGCCACAGGGTTGTTTGGTTTTTTTTTTCCTTGCTTTTTTTTTTTTCCTTTTCTTAGGGTTGTTTTTTTTTAGCTCATTAGCCATGATCCCTTTTACAAAGGTATTTGTAACAGTGCAGAAAAGAAGAACTGAAAATTCCAGAGGTGCATTTTACACACTACAAAATAGGGTTTCTTCCAGTTTACTGTCTTAAATTTGACTTTTGCTGTATCCCAGTATAACACTCAGCTTGAAAAGAACACATGTGAACCATAAGCACGAAAGGAGCATATGTTATAATGGCATATGTGAACTAATGTGTTACATGTACAAAAGACAAATTACTCCTGCCAACATCTTTGAGGACACTTAAATACTAAAATAGGTATTCTCTTATTCCAAAATACTTTTTATTTAAATTCATTTTTAACACCCTTAATTTAATTTGCATTGCAGCAGCCAAATAAGCTCTAGATAATACCTGACTGGGGTACTACACTATTTTTAGGATAGTAAATCTATATGGAGTCCCACAGATAGTTAAGTGAAGACCAAAGCCTGGTGTGAGAACTGATCCCTGGTTCAAACCTCCATAAAAGAGTCTAAGAGCCCCAGAAGACTAGATAATTAAGATACAATGTATATTCTCATGCACTTGTGCCTACGGGAATATGACATCTATTTTTCTAATCCATAAAAAATCCAATTTCTAATAGATCAGGTGGTTCCAGGAAGGCAGAGACCTTCTCAACACAGGGATTAAACTGAGCTGAATTAATTCAGCAGAGGTTGGACTTTATTTCATGTTAGGTAGAGGGAATCCCTTGTTGCAGGCTTCTGTCTTCAAGCATTTGGCCAATTGAATCCAGGTCTGATAATGGTCCTTGTAGGGTCAGAATCTGCACATCAGTGAAGATCAATCAAGTAGCAGCAATGTACAATGCTGCTGCATTGGTGTCAGTTTTCTGTGTAACAGTATTTCCATCTATAAGTATGCTGCCCAGAGTCTTGCTCACATTTTCTGTTTCCTTTACTGTCATTTTAATATCTTCCTTTGGAATAAAGGATGATACCACCTCTTTATTTTGAAAATCTCTGCTAGTAAACACTATCCCAGCCAGAGCAGTCATCACTCCCCTTTTCTTTTGCCTAGTTTGTAATTTTCATAGACTCATTGCAAATTTCTGCTAATGTCAATAAGAATACTGATATTTCTTACACCACTTAACAGGGCTGATGCTCTCAGGTTGATACTTTCCTCTTTCATACTGCTTATAACTGACCTAATGGCCTTTTTTTGTGATCTGCATTTTGCTGTGATTTGGTAAAAACTGGCATACACTGCCAACTCACAGCTTGTGTGTTGGGATTTCAAGGGCTTTGATGGGTTCCTTTCTGAGTCAGCCATGCACTGGACTTCCACATTCACAATGAATTCATTTGCCATGGATTGGTTCAGTATGTAATACTCTTTCGTGGAATGCAAGCAAAATACCAGAAAGTGCCAAATTCCCTGCAAGCCCTGTCTTCCCCAAGGACCATAAAAAAAGATTGCTTTTCTCCTCCCACTAATCTGCCAGTATTTGGATCGAGCATTTGGTACCTTAAGTGAACCTCTTAGAAGAGATCTCATCACAGGCAATATCTCAGGCTTTCCTGAAATACTTTTTCTTTTGGATCCTAATTCTATTCAGAGGACATTTAGGATGTTTTCCACTGAAGCCACTCATCAATGCCTCTTTTTCATATAAAATGAGACTGAAATGTGCATCACAAGGATGGATCCCCACTAAAGGTTATACAATTAACTATAATAAAGGTTATTATAGTTAATTGTATACTAAAGGTTATATAATTAACTATAATAATGGTGGCTTCCTCCTGTAGTTACATTTGTAAGTAAGTTGATTTTCCAAAGCTAAATATTTCACGCCTTTGAACACAAAAGGAAGTCTTTGTCTTTTGCAAGAATTAGCCCTAGGAGGATTTGTGTTAATTTTGATTTCTAAGGTGTTAGCACTGTTGCTGCTGAAGAATAGAAAAAAGTAGGTACTTTCTTCTTATGTACTCTCTTCTTGTGCTCTCATTCCCCCTCTCTGCTTTGCATGCCCTAGTTAATCTGCTGGTGTGACTCATTTGCTATCACCAATAGTGCAAATTCTGCAGTTTCTGCTGCTTGCAAATGCCGGTTGCCAAGGAGCGTAACCATTCAAGGAGCAAAGAATATTAGGGCTGCACCACTTGAGGTGCTGAAACTGAAAGTGGCTGAGGTCATGCCATATTAAAGTGAGACAGCAAATCAGTTGTTATGGGACTTTCAGCGGGGCACCTCTGAGAATTGCAGCTTGTCAGCAATGACACAGGGATCTTCCTAGCTGTAGTACAGAAAGAGAAAGGGACACCTTCAGTGGCTAAGGCATGAGAAAACAGCAAGAAATGTACCACAAAATACTTCAGCTGGATAAATTTCACTTTTCTGGTGATGATTTTGCAGTTGTTCTTTCTTGTCTGTGCCTTTATTTTCACAGGAAATAGTGGGGGTTTTAATGATTATTTTTCTTTTTTGTTTTGTCTGCCTCCCTCTATCCATCTGCAATTCTCAATTTTGCCTCTCTTTTCTGGCTTCTCCTTCTTTACTTGTCGAAAGTTGTATGAAGCCATTCAATTTTGTCATAAACATTCTCATACTGTGAGGATAAGTATAAGGTACATCTAAAGGGATAGAACAAACCCACAAAAATAGATGTTTGTACAGTCTGCTGTGAGAACTTCAGGGCACAAGTCATCTTTGATCTATGTTATGCTGTATTGATTTAACCTTTCGTCCACTAACTACTATTATAACTGTTTGACTTTTGGTACATAGTCTTTCAAATCAAGTCCAATATTCCAGCTAACTTTTATTTATTTTTAGCAAAGGCTTCATTTCTCCAGGAACGTTCCAGAGCAAGAGCATCCATGGTAGAGTTCTGCTGTCATAATCAAAAGTGTCATTAATTCTGGTACAGTTTGTGCTGGTAATGCTTCTAGAAATAAAAGGTTTTAGATATTTTTCTTACTTTTAAATGGAACCATTATTTTAAATATTTAAGAGTTGAGGGTCTTTCCCCCCCACAAAATACCTCTCTCTGAGACGTTACTCAGGGTTTAAATGGAAAAGCCCACCCTGTACAACGTGTTGCTGATGCTGTGCAGTAACTGCAGCTTAGCACCCAGTGATGACAAGGTGGGTTAAATGACATTCTTTCCACAGTGATGGAAACTCTGAGACTGTCTATGCAGACATACACAACAGTGGTGAGGATGGCTCAGCTCAAGTCCTAAAGTTAGTGTGTGTTTTAAATCCTCCCTTGAAGGTGAAGTCAACCTCCTGCATTGCTGTACCCTGGAGTCCAAAGAGAATTTCAATGTACTTTTTGTCATTTACGTGTCATGTACAGCTGTCATTGCTCAGCTCCTGAGTGGGGGACTCCCCCAAGACTGATGAAAGTTGTCTAGCTAGGAGTGGATCAAAGACATGGTCCTGCTCTAGAAGGAGAGTGACTTTGATGAGAAGATTCTTGCAGTCTTAGTCATCCCTACTGCTTGTGATTTCTATATGAAACCTGTGGGAAGTTTCCTGAAGGTAGTCCAGGAGCTGGCAATATGGGCAGCTTAGAACAGAACACTTGCTGCAGTGCTACCACAGTAATAGAAAAGACTTTAAAAATTAGAAAGGCCAAAGAAAGCAGCTGAAAGGAAAAGGAAAATTAACCATTATTCCATTCTTCAAATATATCGTTCTTTAAATCATAATTTTAATGCAGTTTCACAGCCTGAGCTGGTATACCTGAAAGGAATCTGAGACAGAGCAAGCTTTTTAATGGAGTAAAAAGCCAAGTTGTGTTTTTTACATAAAATATAAGTAATGCCTGAGCTACCCCTTGCTTAAGGTACTTAGCTCATGCTTGCTCAGAATTTTACTGTCATGATTGTAATTTAAATTTTTAAGGCAAGCTCTGAATAGCAATGTTTATATAATAATAGTAATTTTCTCCCTTGTTTGTGTGAAGTAGGTTAAGCCTTCTGCCATCAACAATATTGCTTCACCTTTTATGTAGTATTCCTTCCATGTTGTGCTTAAGGGTTATAAATCTACTTGAGAATTGGCATGTGGAATAGAATACTTTTTCTTTTCGAAAGCTCATGTAATTTAGCCTACTTACAGCAAAGTAAGTTAATTAAAATTCATTAATTTTAAGTCCCCAGCTAGCATATTTTGCACATACTCTAACCTTTAAAACTAGCAACAAAAGCACTCTAAAATACTTTACTTCTTTAAGCACACATAATGCTTTCCTCCTTTGTAATTAGCACCTAGGTAATGAAAGGTATGTCTTCAGTATTTTAATGTACACCATATTAAGCCAAGTAATTCAAAACAAAGAATAAAAGTAGTCCCTTCAATTTGAAAATAATTTTTAATTGTTTTTTGAATTTGCAAAACACACACTTACCTTATACATTGCATGCAGATTTAATCGTCATGAAAAGCAAGCCCGATTATTATGTTTGGATTGCACAGTTTTCCACAGTTTCCACAATTGTTCTTGGTGCAGTTTTCTACTTACATTAATTTTAAGACACTGTAAAGTACTTCTAAGATACTGTAGTGAGCAGAAAAGGATAAGCGGTTGTGCCTTATTTCTGACTTCCTTTAGTTTTCTTTTTTTGTTATTTCCTCTTATTCTTTCTCATGTCGCCTTTCAAGATACTGTGTGATTTATATTTGCAGTTTACTAAACTATGGTTTTTGTCTGTAATTCTTGTAATATTTTTTAAAAACCTGTAAATATGCATCTTTTTATAATTTGCTAGCTACATATAAAATCTTCTTGCCGCTATAAAATGCTTTTATTTGACTTGCATTTTTATCACCATTCAAATTAAAAGGGAACAGTTCCTATATTCACTGCTTTTGTACTGGATTCAGTCCAGCAGTGTGGGGTAATGGTGCAAAAAAGTTCTGTTGAAAGAAAGGATCTGCACAGAAATTGACGAAGACACATGATACATGGGTTTGTAAAGGTTCAAAATTTCTCAACTATTCTGTCAGTCTGTCTTCACAGTAAGAGCTGAGGTATTTGGCAAGCATTTATTTGAGAGAAGACAGCAGCAAAACGTACATTATTCCCTCTGTTATTTATCATTGTCTAAACTAATTTATTCTTGCTGTGTTACATGAAATATCTTATTAGAGCCAAAGACTATAAAAATGCAACTTTGTTCTGGATTCCTTAAAACCAAATTTATCCGTGGACAGAACTGCCCAGTGTGATGCTGTGAACTCATAGCTGCACAGTCACTGGTTCCAGTGGGCCATCTGCAGGGCTGCATTTTCAGTGGAACTTGACTTGTGTGCCTGTGAGGTGGGGAGCTATGTGGGGTCCTGAGCCCTGAGAGCGTCATGGACACAGAGACCCATCTCTGTGGCTCTTGGGCCAGCAGCGGCACACCGAGGCGGGATGGATTACTCCAAGGGTTTCTGTGGTAGAAAAGTTTCCTGCCCCTGTGGAGAACGAGGCTTCCGTTTTCCTGCACAGAGCCATTCCGTATGCTGCGGTGGCACCTTGAATTAATCAAGTGCTATTTGCACAATGGTGAGTGCGCTCGGATCATTAAGCCTCTCGTATTTGATCTGTTTGCTGTTTCAGTAAATAGCAAAACTTCCAATGACTCCAGTGAGAATAAGATTAGGCTGCTATTGTATTTCACGTTTGCATGATGAAATGGTGGTTCTTGCAAACCTCTCCAATGGTAATTTCAGGTACTGAAACACCAGCTCTCCTCAGAGCAATTCTGAGACTGGCTTTAGCTGTTTTCCATGTTTCTCAGATGGTGAACTGAGGCACTTATAGTATTCAAGGCAATGCCTTGCACAGTTTCCTCAAAAAAGGCTGCTCAATGATAAGCTGAAAAAACTGAGGTGAGGGAGGAAAAATCCCAGTCCTGGTTTTTGTAATAGATTCAGCCAGATGATCAACAATTATTAGTTTAATTAAGCACGAGCATATTCTTTCGCTCTTGTAGATCCCAAAAGGCTTAAAACATTCAGCAGCAGCTTCCTTGCAGTAAGTCCCACAGCCAAAAGCCAGGCCTGGCCTTCACCTTCCCCTTGCAGCCTACAAACTCTGCCAGATGAACAGGTGATTCTCACTCTCCTTCTCAGCTGCATGGAAAAGCAGTGCCAGAGAGTCCATAGCGAAAGCGAACAGCGGTTCCACTTCAAACCCCTAAATGTGCCAGGACAGAAAGCTTTCGCTGTCCTGCCCTCTTGCCTTTTGGGTGCAGCCTTTCCTCTTCAGAGCAGGCACTGCAGCCATGCACTTTGCTTCTCAGCTGAGTGTAGTGTCCCACTGCTGGAGTCCGGCACGCCCACCTCCTCCTCTCACAGCCAGACCATTTCTGTGCAAGCACGCCGCTGCTCCGCGCTTTCCCGCTCAGCTCTCCGGGCTGCCACATTCCGTGTCCCGCTTGCAGTCTGAATCTAAACTGAGACGTTTCTGGCTCTTTCTGCATCTTGCATGCACAGATGTGCCAGGAGGAAAAGGTTGCTCGGACCTTGCGGCTGATGTTCAAAAACATCCGTTCACTCTGCAAATGACGGCTTTCTTCCTTTTACATCCTTCAGACTTCACACACACACACAGACACACACAGACACACACCGAGGAGCTATGCACTTTCTTTCTTTCTCAGCTGTACTCACCCATCCCCCACCTTGACTTCTCTACCGCTTTTCTCTTGGCCTTGCTGTGCATGGACATTTCCTCTAAGACACCTATTGTGTTGCCTACCTCTGTCTTACACTGCCTTGCCTTTCCTAGCCAACCTTGCACTTCCTTATCATTCCTGACCATTCCTTTCCTTTACTTTCCTGACCTATCCATGTCCTTCCTTTGGCCTTCCTTCCAATCCAGTTCCTTACATTGACTTGCTCACCCATCCCCTATCTGGAATTAAACACCTCTCTTTTTGTGGAATTTCTTCAACTTGACTTTCCCCGCTTGTGCCTCCTAGGACTCTCAAGGCCTTCACATACCTCTGGTGTTTCAGAACTGTGAGAGGAAGCCCAGACGAGGTCATGTGCAAGCACATCCATCTGTCGTGGCAGCTTTGCCCTGGCACCTATCCTTGCACGTTTTGAGTTTTGGACAGGCAATTCACATTTCGCCTCTGGGCTCTGGGACCAGAATGACAATTCTTTTGCATACATAGGAAAGCAGGTGGCCCAAGTGTTTTAGGTGCAGATTAGAGAAGGCCCATGAGAGATCACGGCTGGACAGAGCAGTCTGTCTGGGCCACTTCTGTGTACCAGCAGTCCTCAAATGTACCTGTCACTTGCTTTGCCTTGGCAATCCCAACAGCTTCCTTGCCTTGCCCTGTTAAACTTAGAATGCTTTGCATTCTCTTGCATGCCCATGCCCCACCCATGACCTGCCTACTGCTTTCCTCCAGGGCCTTGCATTGCCTAGCCCTTTGTGTTTCTGCCTGGCCTACCCATCACTGGGCTTCCCTTCCTATGCCCAGCCTTGCCTAGAACTTCTGAGCCTTCTCTCCCCTACCACTCCATTTACTTTCCCCTCACTGCTCTGACCTTGCCTACCTGTCCCTTGACTTGCCCAAAATTGCCTGCACTTGGTTTGCATTGCCCTGCATGGTAGGCAAGGCAAAGCAAAGCAAGGAAGCAGTAGGTAAGGTGAGCCAAGACAGCTGTAGGCAAGCAAGCAAAGCAAGGGTATGTCAGGAAAAACTAGGCAAGATATTGAAGGCAAGGCATGGCCAAGAGACTCAGAGTGCCTTTCCTTGGGAAGTAAAAGATATAGTGCCAGTGCTTGTAAGGCAGATGTTAAGGTACCTCAGGAAGGCATAGTCGAGCAAGACACTTCTGTCCTGGCCCCTTCTGTGTAGGAGCATTTGTTGGACATGTTCGGTACTGGATGTGGTATGCAAATTCTGCTTGCTAAGTTCCTGAATGAGAATGGCAGTGCTTTTTCAAGAGAAGGAAAGCATGTAACCCCAGTGTTGGAGGTGCAGATAAGAAGCTGTATCGTGCAGGTCAACGGCAGCAGCACTTTCTGTCCTGGCATATTTGGTGTGGAAGCACTGCCTCAATTTGTACAATTATGGAGTCAGTATCCATCTTTGGAAGATGGTCTCCTGAAATATTCAATTTGGCATGTAGTTCCCATTCTCAGAGGTGACCTTCCTGAAATTCTGGCAGCATGCTTCTTTTGGACAAGGTAAGCAGCTACGCTGAGTCTTGGTGTGTGGCTGACCTAGTGCCCCAGGCAGGTAATGCCCAGTAACTGTGTTCTGGCATCTTTGTCTGGATCAGTCACTGAAGGTTTTGTCTTTTGGAGGAGGGGAGGCCACTTCTTTTGAGATGGGCTTCTAGTTCCTCTCTTTGGCAAAGAATGAATTTAAAAGCCTTTGCCGATAGGCAGTTCTCTGGCTCAGAGCTGTTGAACCATCAGTGGGAATGCAAATGCCAAGCTGTTGAGCTTTTTGTCCTGGTAGCTTTAGTGTGTGAGCTGTCCCCAGTCCCATTCTGTTTGGACCCTGACTGTGAGACTGCAGGCTTAGGATGGTACCTAGAGCTGAGAAGGAAAGTGCCCACAGCAGGGTGTGTGCCACTAGTTTGATGGGTGCAGTTGAAATTGTAGGCAGCAAGAGCTTTCTCAGCTGGCAGTTTTCTCTGTGAGTTCTGTTTTTGCCAGATGTTTTCAAGTTTGTTAGTGGACTCTGTGAGAGTGAAAAGCTTTGTTAGGGTAAAGGAGTTCGTGTTGCTCTTTGAACACGATGCAAAGAAGAGTTTGTACGTAGCAGGTGAAGATCAGCCAAACCTTTTTGTCCTGACACGGTTGATTAGAGAGCAGGGATGTTTCCAGCTTGGCTCTGCCCTCGGGGGTTTCGAGCTGGGCTAGGTGCGTTTCCCTCTTCTGCGAGTCCACATCACCATCGTGTGGTTGTTCCGATGAGCGCTGCCAGGGCCCGGGACGAAGCCAAGCGCGTTCCTGGCCCGGCCCCGTTCCTGTGGGGGCAGTTGGGGACGGGCTCTGCTCTGCATCCCGGACAGAACGGGATCCCGCATGGAGCGGGGAAGGAACGGGAATCGTTTCATTGCTGGCAGAGCAGTTTATCGGCTGCAAAAGAAAAGGCAATTGCAGCATGGCCCCTTCCTTTTTTCTTCCGTGCAATCAGCTGTTCAACATACAACTCACACCCTCTGAACTGCATCCACCTTCCTGGAGATCTGCACTTTCTCTCAAGCTCTATGTGCCATGCTACCCTCTCACTCTTGCAGATCCCAAACCCCTTCAAAACGTCCAGCAGCTGATCACAAAGAAAAAGTCCTTCAACAAAAAGCCAGACTGGCCTTCACAGTCCTTTGCAGTCTGTAAACTAGACAAAACTAGACACACTAGTGATTCCCACTTCTCAACTATATATATAGCATCAGCACAGTCACTCAAAGTGACAGAGCAGAGTCCACAGCTAAAGCAAAGCATTTCCAGCTGCAGTTCAGACTGAAAGATCTGCCAGGTGACAAGGCATTTGCTAACCTTCTCTTTTCCCTGAGAAACCTGATATTTCCAGTACAATCACTTTCACACAGCTTCAGTGTCACCAAGTCCAAGCAGCTATAGCACACAGAAAAGTAAATCTCATGACAGAAGATGTTCCTAAAGTAGCCATTTCTCCTAGCAGCACTGAAATTGTGCAGAGCATATGGGGACTATGCACCTTCCTTCTCACACATATGGACTGTCACATTTTTCACCCTCACAGCTCCATTGCAAACATCCAGCAGCAGCCCTCATCAAACAGCTGCTAGAAGACAAAGCTGTTGCTGGGCTGCACCTTCCCCTTGCCCCACATGAGGCACATCCAGCTCACCAGGGCACTCTGTATATCTGTATCTGTATTTCTGTATCTGATGCTGTGTCTGCCATCGCCGGCATCTCAGTGCCTAAGCGTAAGGACAATTATTTTCACATGGAGCTGGAAGAGGAAGAGGTGGCTGCCCAAGCAGCCGTCCTTGAACTTACTGCTTAGAACTGTCTGTGTGAATTAGGCAGGCAAGTCAGTTAACTGGAACTTTTCTTTCTGAAATGACTAAGAATTTCTCCACTATTTTGTAACTAATTTTTACATTTATCAGAACATAAATACAGTGGCATCTGGTTTTAGAAGGCTGTGGACAAGGGATGAATTCCTGTTGCCAGATAGGTTTCTGAAAAGGTATAGGGAGGAAGTCTGGGTAGTTTTTTTATTCAAAATATATAGGTTTGTGGAGCATCATTCTTACTTTGTCTTGAAACCCTAATGTTTTCCTTTAGTAAGTTCATGAAAAGAATTTGCATTAACTACAAGTGCATATTAAGTGTAACCTTGTTAAAATTGAAGAAGGGCTTTTATTTAAATTAATGAATAATTTCAGTAATGAATTCTGTATGGACAAGCCATAAGAAGTGAATAAAATCATCAGATAAGCCTAGAGAAGGCATGTTGTAAATGAGCTCAACAATAAGGAGTGCAAGCAGGTTTTAAATAACCACATCTTGAACAAATTCCTACTGAACCATCTAATATCAATAACTGTGTTTAAAATACAGCTATTATCTTTATTTGGGTGCTCTTACAGAGTGTTATAGATGTCTTTTGAAAGACTGTTTCTTTTTCTATATCTATCTGTAGATAGGACCACCCCAGAACAATCTATACCTTATAGTGCAGAACTGTTGTGCCCCCTTGTCTAACAATTATTCCACCACAAGTCTTTGATGATTTTTTTTCCCCAATCGTTTTAAGAAAGGTTCTCAAATCACTCAATGTATGGGGCGTTCACCTTTTCCTCCCCAGGTCCCCATTTGGGAAATGAACACAGAGTTCACATTCCTGTCCTGAGTTTGATTTAATGTAGCATTTTCCAATGGCTAGTCACTTTATGAAAGCGTTAAAATATTTTACAAGATGGAGATATTCACTGTGATTCTACAGCAAGGCGGGGTTCAGCTCCAGCTATTGCTGTCTCCCAGCACCTGCTCCCAAACCTGACTCAGAGAAATAAATGGGATTTTTTGAGGGTTGAAATGTTACAGACAGTTCAACTACAGGTAACAGAGCCAAGCTAAAGAAATGTCTCATGCCAGCTCTAATCTACTGTTTGATTTGCTATCAGAGGGAAAAATCTATATTCCTTATCTTAAATCAGCGTGGTTATTTTGTATATTTGGGATGTTGGCTCTGAAACTGAATTGCCAGTCACTTCAGCTAGCCTGTGAAGGACCTCCTGGGCTTTACTGCACATGGAAATTGCATCTTCATGACTTAACTACAGAAGATAAGGATGTTTGCATTTCACTTTTAACAAAAAAAAAAAAGTAGTTTGCCATTTGTATTTTCAAATGGGATATTTTTGCCCAAGGATTCTTCCCATGAACAAGAGTATGGCAAAATGCTGTAAAATGTTCAAATACCCTGACTTATAAATATGCAGTGGTAGAACTGTTAGAAGAGCTTTGAAGTTCCAAAGGAACAGGAGTTAATTGTATCAAATGTTCAAAATAGGTATACGAACACAGACTTACTATGCTATATATCACCCATTCAGTTTAATCTCAATTTCAGGTAGTTAATATTGGGAAAAAAACCCTGATTGACTTGATGTTGCAGTTTTTCAGGCTGCAGCTGTGGTTAAGGCTGTCATTCCATTGTAATTTCTTCTGTGTATAAATGTGTTTACAAAGAAGATGATAAAGATGACTTGGGCTGGAAAAGATGCCTCTGTTAATTCCAAATGGTGTGAACTGATTTTTTTCATGCACTTTGAAGATCAGAAACAACAGATTGTTTCTAACCACATGGTATGGAGGAAAATTTAAGCAGCAATCTGTCAGGCAATGCAGAGATTTTCTCATCATCTGTATGAGGAAGACTGCTTTTGGGACTGCTTTGCAGCATGGAGCAAGGATTTGTTTTCTTTGGTTTTCTGCCTTTTATGAATGTATTTGGAAGTTGCAGGACTCTGGTTTAGATCAATAACATTAAAAGGCTAATATAGTTTAGCATCCCATGTAATGTGGATGTGAATGTGTTGCATTTCCTTGTATATGTCTTAAGTACCTCACAATGTCTGCAAAAGAACAGACATTATCAAGCAGGTTTGATGACTATAAAAGAGAAATATCCTATCACTGAACACTCACATAGTCTTCTTTGTCCCTTTCTCCACCTAAGTTCTTAATTCTAAACAAAGGAAAGCAGACAAGATAAATTACAGAGGAAGATGTACTTCAACAAATATACTTCTTTTTTCCTAAAACGGTCTCAATTTTGTTTATACTGGCTGGGAAACAGCACCCTCCATTCTCCTCAAACAACAAACCAACCCTGAGCTAATGATGCAATTCCTGCAATCAAGGTCACGGGCCTGGTTTTGCTGGAGCAGGCACTGAATGCTGTACCCAGGGTGGAACTCAAAACCTCATTTAAAATTGGCTAAGAATCAACAATTTAAGTAATTTGCTGAACAGGAAGAAAAGCACTTAAGGAATGTTTTTCTCTCAAAAGAAAAGAGGAAAGTTGGAAACCCTGTGGGTCATCTTGAGTGCTTGCTGCAGAGGAAGCCACAGGGAGAGCTGTGCTGCAGCAGCAGAGCTCCTCTTTGCCTGGCTGAAACCAGGACCTTGCTCCATCTCCTACACACAACCAGGACAGAGGGTACTTCAAAGAGAGAATGGATGGCTCACCACTCAAACCCATCTGCAAAAATAAGTCGTTTCCCAGCTGTGAAACTCACTTGGTGCCTTACAAGAGCAGCAGTGACTCTACACTGCTAACAGTGGCTGCCCCACGTGCTGGATGTGCGAGGGATGCAGGCAGGGCCTTGACAGCCCTTCCTGTGAAGACATTTGTCCTAATATCCAACCTAAACCTCCCTAAGTTTGAGGCTATTTCCTCTTGTTCCATCACTTGTTATCTGGGAGCAGAGACTAATCCCCACGTGACTCCAGCCTCCCACCAGGGAGTTGTGGAGAGTGAGGAGGTCTCTCCTGAGCCTCCTTTTGCTCAGGCTGAGCCCCCCCTCCCAGCTCCCTCAGCTGCTCCTCATCAGACCAGTGCTCCAGACTGTTCCCCAGCTCTGTTGCCCTTCTCTGGACACATTTCAGCCCCTCGATATCTTTCTTTTTACAAGGGGCCCAAAACTGAACCCAGGGTGTGGGGTGTGGCCAGTGCCCAGCCCAGGGGGACAGTCACTGCCCTGATTTCTGCACAGCAGAAGCTGGTTTTATTTGCACTGCATATTTGATGTAAATTAAAACTCTGTTGGAACCAGCTCCTCCAGAGCTCCTTCATGTGCCAAGGGACCTCCCATATAGATGCTTGTTATCACTCAACTACACAGGACTACTCTATGTCCCAAACTACAGTTTTATTAACCACAACATGTGTCCAGAGAAAGATGCTGCAACAGCTGCATGGGAAGCATCAGATATTTTATGCAATGCTGTGTAATGTTTCAGAAAAGCATTTTTCAGAATGGAATAGCTGCTACCATGTTTACTGACCTCAAGAAGACATTTGGCTGTGCCTGTTCTTTCCTCTAGGGAGGGAAAATATCAGGATGAGAAAATTAGTGTATGGTAGTGAAGAGGAGAAATCGATCAGGACTGTCCCTGCCTCAGGCTCCTCCTCTACACCCATTCTGGCCTCTCCCAGAGGCTGAACTCCAAGGGTTGAGCAGATAAGCCAAGCAGTTTCTGTATTTTGTCTCTTGCCCATTGCATTATCTCAGCACAAACATACAGATGGTTTCTCCACTGCTCAGTTAAACTCCCTTGGAGGGAGCAGCAGCCAGGGCATTGCCTGGGATGCAAATAGGGCTGGGGGCAACTGGTCCATCCCCCACTGGCATTGCTGGCAGAGGTGGCCGCAGTCTCCCAGGAAAGGAACACTACCCCACTCAAATAACTCGTTTGGAATTATAATGTCTGTCTGCTTTCTTTTCTGGAGCTTGCAGTTACCCTTCTCTTACAGAACCAGTTCAGCTTTATCAGCTCCAGTCATCTCCATCATCACTAACCTCATGCCATGACAATATTACATCACCCCTCAACAAATAAAGGATGGCAGCAGGATTTGGGCTCCTGAGGACAAACATTCCTGCAGCTTTTCAAGGGCTTGGTCCAGACAGGCAAGGATAGCGATAGTCTAATAAATTAAAGGCACGTTGACACCATGTTAAAATCAATTTCACACTTTCAGAAAGGCCAGTTCAGTTCTTCCCATCAGCAGGTGTCACTGCCTCAATAATGACAAGCATGTAATTAGCAGGCTGCCCAGGCCCACATGCTGATGCTGGCAGGACCATGCAGCCTGTCCCTCAGCGTCATGGCTCAGCAGGATTTTTTAAGTTTGCAGGACATGGAGGTCACCAGGTAAATGCTTTAGGTGGTCAAAATATAATAAATGGCTTTCAACAGGTCTTACGGGAAACTCAAAGAAAAGAAGGCAGAGGTTTAAAGTTTGTCACCTCCAAATCTTCCTGTTCTGCACCTTCCACCATCAGATGGTGCAAAGGCAAAAGCTGTTTCATCTGTGGAGCCATAAGCAGACAAAGCTACTGAGCCATGTCCAGGGCTCAGCAGCCACCTCTGACCCACTTAACAGAGTGCTATGAGAATATGGTATTCAAGGGGTTCCCTTCCCTGTAACAGTATGAGAAAACTGGTTTTGCAGTTCTTCAGTCATGCTAATTTGCTGATGGAAAATAAGGTGTTTGTAAGGGAAAGCCAGTTAAGTAGGCTTTATTCACTGTGTTTAATCACTGTGTTAATTGTATAGGAGATGAGCACCATTTAAGTTCTATAAGTAGTGTATAAATCTCCTTAAGCAGGGTTCACTTAGAATAAAAACATCTCACCCATGAAACCACCTTCTCTCCAAGAGCGTCACTCCCAACAGCTGGCAGGCGTAAAGAGAAAGGAGAGGCAGCCCTGAGGCTCTTCACCACAACCATGAAAGTCAATAAAGTCACACAAGGCATTCCCTTTTCTCCAGGGACACCGTTTCAGGTGGGAGAGGTTTACTTAGGCAGAATAAGTTGTAGACATATTTTGCTAAAATCTTTGCAAAGGGATTATAGAGATAAGGCAAAGGAGAATGACTCAAACTCCTCTGAAGTAATGGGGAACTTTTAGCAACAGCTTAACTGCCCCTAAGGAGGGGACACGTCACATCTCATTTGACTGTTTCTTCAATCAAATCCACCTGCAGTTTCTCTACCAGACCCAGCCCACCTCTGATCTCCCACAAACCCTTCTTCTACATCTCTCTTCTACAAATAACATCCCCCTCCAGCTTTCCTCTGGTCTCCAAGGCCCATGTTACTAGCTGCAGTCAGTGTACAGTGATTTTTCCCACAATGGTCCATAATACTCATTAAAAAACGAGGCATTTAAAAAAAATACTATATTTGCTTTTTTAAGCTATTGTAGGTGAGCTGGCTCCAGGCTACGGATGTGAATGGCAGATCTCCATGGCTGCTGTGAAGTGATAAGTGTAGCAGCTCAGTATGGGACAGGAAAGGGTGGGATGAGTGTCAGAGCCAGAACAAGCACAACAAACGTGAAGGAGACTGAAACTCTTGATGAACCAGAGCCACTGACAAAGATGTCCCTGGACCTCCAGGGCCACAAAGGAAAGGAAGCCCTGTAGAGCTGCCTGGCACACATCATGGGTCCCAGAGTGACACAGATCCAAAGCCAAGGAAAGGTCACCATAACTGCAGCCATCTGAGAGCCAAGGGTCAGTCCTTGCCTCCCTCTTGGATGGAAGTAAAGAAATGAATACAGAAAGGAATTCTGTAAAGAAAGGACAAGCTGAGGCAGTCACGCAGAACATTTTCAGCTCAAACAACTAAAGCTGGCAGAATTATAAGCGACTGGAAACTCGAAGATAGGAACTGGCTGTCGGATAAACTGAACCATCAAAACATCGGGCAGCAGTGACCAGCTCCCCATCACTTTGGGGAATACATGCACCAAAGAAACCCCCCAGACAGAATCTTAGAACCACAGAATGGGTTGATCAGGACCCTGAAGCTCGTTCAGTCCCAACGCCGTGCCACGGGCAAGAACACCAAGTTGCTCCAAGCCCCATTCAGCCCGGCCTTGAACAGGCAACCACAGCTTCTCTAGGACGTTTTACTACCTTCAAGTGGTAAATATGTGAGAAGGTCAGACCTTCAGAGGCCTCACCGGGAGCTCACAAGACCCAGCCCGGGGCGCAGGAGCGGGCGGGACGCGGCAGCGGCCGGGGTCACCTCGAACCGCTGCCGAGCCCGCACCACC
>VXBQ01014387.1:26953-37687 GCA_013400175.1 Phainopepla nitens | reverse complement strand
GGGCTGTTTCCCTGCTGGGTCACAGGGACCTGCAGCTGTTTGTGCCACATCCTCCTGGGAGCTGGGGAATTCCTTGAGGAGCAGGCTCTGGGATTGTGCTGTCATTTCCCTTCAGCTCCATGGTGCCATCCCTGGCACCTCTTGCTGGGAAGGGCTTGGACAAGACCCTTAACCCCCCAGAACAGTCTGGGACTTCCAACAAGCCCCAAAAACTTGGGATTCAGCTGATGATCCACCCTTCAGGAACCCCAAAACTGGGAAGGGATGGAGGAGCAAAGCCCTTCTGGCTGGAGGAGCTGCTGTGAGCAGAGGGGAGGAACAAATTCATTGCTCAGAGCAATTGAAAGGAGGAAAATTGTCCTCAGCCAGGCTGAGTCACCTCCCCAGAGCCTGGTGGTGTTTGTGCACGGGGTGTGGCACCAGGGGAGGTGACAGCAGGGCTTGGCTCCCTGCGGGAACACGGATCCCAGCTGGCCTTGGGGAGGGGAGCTGGCTTCTTGAACTTTTTAAAGTGGAAATCGCAGCAAAAAACCGGCAGCTGGGCGCCCTGGGTTTGATGGTTGGGTGTTAAAGGCATGGCTGTCACACTTGCCTGGCCTCTAATTAGTGATTGGAGCTGCTAATTGGGGTTTTGGCGGGGTTTTGCCTGATTTTTTGGGGTGGTTTGGGAGCTGAGGGGGTCATCCTAGGGTAGGACTGGCAGACCCAGCTGTGAGGGGTGGAGGTTCCTCTCCAGGCTGTGCTTTCCCTCTTTCCCTGCTCCAGCTCAACCCCTGCCCAGGAGGAAGCTCCAGGAAATTCCCATTTTGCCCTGGGCACTGGGAATTCACCCCAGACCCCCTAAATCCCCATGGGAACGTGGAGTCTGGGCACTGGCAGGACATCAAACTTGGTCTGTGTGGGGCTGAGCGGCCTCAAAAATCACAAAATCAGAATAATTTTGGTTGGAAAAGACCTCCCAGCTCATCAAACCCAACCTTTGATTCCAGCTCTGAGCTGTTCTCCTCAGGCTCCTCCCAGCCTGAGGCCAGCTCAGTGCCAAGTGGGAATAATTCCTTTAGGAGCAGCCCTAAAAAAAAAAAAACAAACCCTTAAAACTCCTTTAGGGTTTGTCAGGTGTCACAGCCTGGGGTGTGGGGTCACGGTCTGCACTTTTGGGGCAGAGTCTTTCACCTTGGATCTGTGGCTGCTTCTCATGAGAACCTTTTCCTGCTTGGCTCGTGCAGCCTCACCTGACCTGCTCTTCTGGCTGGCACTAGGCAGAGAGCAACAGCAAAAAAAAATTTTAAAAAAACCCTAAAACCCAAAGCAGCAGCTTTGAAACTTCAAACACAGCTGTTCCTTCTGCTGAGGTGTCACTCGTGCCTCTTGCAGAAGGAACTTCTCCTAGCTGTGAATTCCTGGAGCTGTGGGAGAAAAATCCCTCCCCAGCTGTGTTGGGGAGATGTGGAGAGATGGAATTTTATCCTAAATTAACCAGGATATTCCCTGTGCTCATTTAACCAACCTTCCAAACTTTGGGGTTCTTTTCCTTATCCACAAGGTCCCTGAGTCGTGCTCCCCTTTCCTGGCTGGTCCCAAGCTCCCCAAAAATGAACCCACAATGTTTCTTAATATCTAAAAGGGAGCTTAGAAATCTGATTTTTGTAGCACTGGCAGTTCTTAGAAGGAAATTTTCCTGGGGTCCCAGGTGCCAGTGCTGCCATCCTGGGAGCAGCCAGGTGGGAATTGCGAGGTTCCAGCGGGATTTTTGGGATCCCTGGTGCTGATGGTTGTTGTTTTGCCTTGCAGTTCTGGCACAAATCATGTTTCCACTGCGAGACCTGCAAGATGACCCTCAACATGAAGAACTACAAGGGCTACGAGAAGAAGCCGTACTGCAACGCGTGAGTGCCCCTGGGGTTTTCTGTGGGGTTTTTTGTGGGGTTTCCTGGATATTCCTCTCTCCAGCACCAGTTCTCACCCTGAAATGGGCCCTGTGGGGCACCCTGAGGTCTCCAGGATCTTTCTCCCTGCTGAGCATTTCTTGGAAGGAAGTGAAGCCTGGGCTGGAGGAGTCTCAGCCTCAGTTAGTACTGGTGTGAAACCAGGGTTACACTCCCAGTTAACACTGGTATTAAAACTAGTTAGTACTGGTGTTAAACCAGGGTTACACTCCCAGTTAACACTGGTATTAAAGCTAGTTGGTACTGGTGTTAAACCAGGGTTACACTCCCAGTTAACACTGGTATTAAAACTAGTTAGTACTGGTGTGAAACCAGGGTTACACTCCCAGTCAATACTGGTATTAAACTAGTTATTGCTGGTGTTAAACTAGGGTTCACACTTCCAGTTAATACTGGTGTTAAACCAGGGTTACACCCCAGTTAATTCTGGTATCAAATCAGGATTACACCCTGGTTAACACTGGTTAACCCCCCAGTTAACACTGGTATTTAAACCAGTTAGTCCTGGTGTTAAACTAGGGTTCACACTCCCAGTTAATACTGGTGTTTAACCAGTTAACACTGCTGTCAAACCAGGGGTCATACCCCAGTTAACACTGGTATTAAACCAGTTAATACTGGTATCAAACAAAGAGTGACCCCCCAGTTAACACTGATATTAAACTAGTTAGTACTGGTATCAAACCAGGGTTGCACCCCCAGTTAGTACTGGCATAAAACCAGTTAATACTGGTGTTAAATCAGTTAATTCTGGTGTTAAAACAGAGGTCAACCCTCCAGTTAACACTGGTATTGAACCAGTTAGTCCTGGTGTTAAACCAGGGTTTTCCAGGTTCCAGTGCCAGCTGGTGGCCACTCTCCAGGCCCAGCCTGAGCAGGCAAAAAGGAAATAAAATCCCTGAGCAGGCAGGCACTGACCTGGAACTGATCTCAACCCGTGTCCCCTCCAGGAGCAGGAACTCAGAGGTGTTTGTGCCACTGCAGGCGTGTGGGGAGGGCGGAAATGGGGCAGAAATTGCCCGTGTGTGGGGATCCAGGGGCAGAAATTGCCTGTGTGTGGGGATCCAGGGGCAGAAATTGCCCCGTGTGTGGGGATCCAGGGGCAGAAATTGCCCCGTGTGTGGGGATCCAGGGGCAGAAATTGCCCCGTGTGTGGGGATCCAGGGGCAGAAATTGCCCCGTGTGTGGGGATCCAGGGGCAGAAATTGCCCCGTGTGTGGGGATCCAGGGGCAGAAATTGCCCCGTGTGTGGGGATCCAGGGGCAGAAATTGCCCCGTGTGTGGGGATCCAGGGGCAGAAATTGCCCCGTGTGTGGGGATCCAGGGGCAGAANTTGGAGGCAAAATCCCCCCTGCCCTGCCTCCATCCCCCACCCCAAGGAACAAGGGCAGGTGCCTGGGCCCTTTTTTTTTTTTTCTTTTTTCCCTGGGCCTTTTTTTTTCCTCAGCCCTTTTTCCTCTGGGCTCTTTTCCTCTGGGCCTTTTTCTTTTCCTGGGGCCTTTTTTTTTCCCTTCCGGGCTATTTTTCTTTTTTTCCTCTGGGACTTTTTTTTTTTCCTGGGTCCTTTTTCCTCTGGGCCTTTTTTTTTTTTCCTGGGCCTTCTGTGCCTTTTTTTTTTTCCTGTGGGTTGTTTTTTTTTTTTTTTTTTTTTTTTTTTTTTTTTTTTTTCCCCTGGGCCTTTCCACCTGTTCCTGAGCACTGGATGTTCCCTTCCAACCTTTTTTTTTACCCTTATCAAGAAGGGCACTGAGTTGTGCTCCCCTTTCCTGGCTGGTCCCGAGCTCTGTGGACCTAAAATCTTCCTCAATATTTAAAAAGGAGATGGGAAATCCGATTTTTGTAGCCACTCCTTATGCACTGGCAGCTCTTAGCAGGGAAATTAGGGAATGTAATTAATGTAATTAAACTGCTTAGTGCTGGAATAGGGTGGCCTGTTCACAAGGTGTTTTAAAAATGCTGATCCTGACAACATCCCTGCAGGATGGGTGTTGGAGTCACGGAATTCCGGGATGGTTTTGGGTGGGAAGGGACCTTAAATCCCATCCAGCCCCATGGCCAGGGACACCTCCCACCATCCCAGTTTGCTCCCAACCCCATCCAACCCTGGACACTCCCCTCACAGGGAGGAATTTCTTCCCAATATCCCTGATTTTGTCTAAATTTATTCTTCCTGGTAACGGCTGAGTTACAGCGAAAGGAGAAGTGAGAGCAGACCTTGGCCCAGCCCTCCCACTTCCGTGGGTTTTTGGAGGTGGTTCTTGCTGGGGTTGGGTGTTGGGAGTGGCTGTGCCTCGTCCAAAGTCCAGGAATTCAGCTGGACTGAGAGGAGACGTGTAACATTCCAGTTTTGGCATTTCTGGCGTGACAACGGGTTGGAAACAGCAAAAAACTGCTTGAAAATAAATCTTTTTTTTTTTTTTGAGGGGGGAACAGCACCGTTGGAGCCCCAGCTTTTGAGGGGGAAAAGCAGGAAACTGTGGGGGAGACCTGAGTGATGGAGATGAGTGTGTCCTGATGCAGGGTTTGGAGTTTGGGGATGATGATTTTGGGGTGTGCAGGGACCTCAAACCCACACAGGGGAGGGTCTGGGCTGGCAGAGCTGAGCCCCCCGAGCTGTGGGGAGTTATCCTGATCCCCACGGTGGCTTTGTGCTTTTGCTGGGGTGTGCTGTGTGCTTGTGGGGCTGCTGCAAGGGAAGTGGGATAATAATGGGAAATTCCTGACATTCCAAGGAGTCTGCGCAACCTCGACCCATCTCGGGTTCTCACCCTCCTCTCTCAGGGCTCCCTTTGATGCTGCTGCTGCTGCTGCTTTAACCCTTCCCGGGGCTGAGCACAGAAAAACTGCCCCAAATCCTTTGTTCTTCCCGTTTTCCTCCTCTAAAAGCGAAGGGGAAGTGGGAGCAGCTGGAAGTTGCTGGAGGATTTTCCAGGCGGGGTGGGGGCTGCGAGGTTGGGATGGGGAGAGAAAAAGGAAAACTCCAGGCTTGGATTTGGGGTTGGTTCCTTCTCAGCTGCTCCCGGGAGTATCCTGGGGAACCAGAAACTCGGGGTGAGGATCCCAAGGGGAGCCCACCCTTCCCAAATTTGCTGGAGTTGGAGTGGAGGGACGAGGGAGAACGGGAGGAAGGGGGTGGAAAAGCAACGTTTATCCTGGCAGGGAAGAGGCTGCTTTTCCGAACATGCCTCAGCACAGGGTCCTCTCTGTTCGAGCCGTGGCCCCCTGCCAAATTCCTGAGTTTCTTTCTCCGGGAGAGCAGGAGGAAGAGGGCTGGGCTTCCTCCAGCCCTGACATCCCCCCACCCCGGGCCATAAATCCGGGAGAAGCCTTTGGGGCTGAGGGCTGGAGCCCGGTGTGGGAATTGCTTGGTGGCAGATGGGGACGGTCCCCACCCCCTCCCTGTGCCCTCCTTGGCTCCAGTTGGGCACTGGGAGCGACTGGTGGCTCCCTGCAAGTGACATTCAGGGCTGGAGTCTTGGCCTGAGCACTTTGAACTAAAAGTGGAGGAAGGGAAAATCCAGGGAAGTCAGAGACGTCTCCAAAGGAAAGGTGGGGAAAGCCTGGATACGAGAGACAGGCAAGGCTGGATTTCCAGGCTCCAGCTGCTCCCAAACACACATTTTATGGAGGTTTGAATATTGAGCTTGTTGTGCTTAGGCTGAGGGATTCCAGGTGTTTATTCCAGGTTTTACTTGTGTTCCTGGATCAGAGGAGCTGCCCCTGGGCTCAGAGCTTGTCCTGGGGGAAAAGGAGCCACAGAATTTGTGGATTTAGGGGTGTGGGGCCCTTCTGCTGCTCTGCTGTGCTTGGGGAAGGGTTTGCTGAGGAGGAGAGAGGGGAAACTCCTCAGTAATGCTGGGATTTAATGGCTGGAATTGTGGGTGAATCCTCATTTTCTGGAGGGCTTGGGAAGGGCTTGCTCCAGGTGCTGGCTGGGCCATGGGGCTCCCACTGGTGCTCCTGGAAATCCCAAATGCTCTATCAATATTTATTAGCAAATAATACTATTTAATTAAATTTTAAATTAAAATAAATAATAATTATTAATAATATTGATAGGGCTGCCCTCCCTTCACCCCATTCCAGGCTGTCACCTTCCCTCTGGGGCTGTCACCTCTCCATGCCTGGCTTCTCCCAGCACTGGGAGATGAGTTCAAACCAGTTAACCCCCCAGCTGGCACCAGTTTGTGGCGAGGTGGGAGAGGGGAAATGGGGCTGTGGTCCCTGTGGGAGTTGCTCCTCTGCCCCCCTGCTCTGTGCTGCTCCTTCCCAAGGGCTCCAGGTGTTCCCCACACACCTGCAGGTGTTCCCCAGCTGTTCCTGGGGTGAGGATGAGGAGGGGATGTGCAGAACTGAGGAGGTTTTCCCTCTGCCCACCCCTGACCTGCACGTGGATGTTGATTTTCCTAAATTTATCCTGGCCTGGGGCCAGGAAGACCTTGTGGGAAATCCCAGCAGTGGGGTCAGCACAGGCCCTGCTGGGTTTTGGGGTCACAGCCCATTTGGGGTCAGTTCTCGTTTCCTAGCTTGGCATCCCCTTCCTCCTGAATTCCCTTAAAATATTCCCATTATGGGTTGGAGCAGGATGTGGAATCGGGCTGGCTGTCCCTTGGGAAGCTGCTGGGAGCCTTTGGGGGTATGGGATTGGGGGTATGGGATTGGGGGTATGGGATTGGGGATATGGGATTGGGGATATGGGATGGGATTGTGAATGGTATGGGATGTGGGATTGGGGATATGGGATGTGGGATTGGGGATATGGGATGGGATTGTGAATGGTATGGGATGTGGGATTGGGGGTATGGGATGTGGGATTGGGGATATGGGATGGGATTGTGAATGGTATGGGATGTGGGATTGGAGATATGGAATTGGAGATATGGGATTGGGGATATGGGATGAAATTAGGGATGGATCCAGCTGCACCCACAGAAGGCAGAGCTGGCGAGCAAATCCCCATTCCCACTGCTGGCCCCAAAACATCCCTGGGATCATCCATGGGATCAGCCTGGCCGTGGGATTGGCCTCTCCTGCCCCTTCCAGCCATGGCACCAGGACTCTGGGACAAATCCTGGAGAAATCCTGTCCTGCAGAGGCGTGCTGAGCTGGCAGCTGGGCTCTCTGGAGGCAGGCTGGGAGCAGATGAGGCAGCAGCTGCACACATGGAGGGCTGGCCCAGCCATTTTGGCAGCTTTTCCCTGGCAGGATCCAAACCTTTTCCTTGCAGCCTGCGCCCATTCCCGGTGGGATCTCTGCAGCTTTCGGTGCTGACAAAGGCACAGTTTATTTTTTAAGCTCGTCCCCAGAACCAGCAGCCCTTTGAAAAGCAGGATGTGACCCCGGAGCCTCCTGGCAGAGCACAGCCAATTGCTTCCTTTGTTTAACTCTTCTCTGCCAAATCCTTCCCGAATGGTCCCCAAATCCCTGCTCCAGCTGGGGTGGAGGGGGGTGGCTGTCACCCCTGGGAGCTGCAGGGACAGGGAATGTTTGCATCCAGGGCTGCTCCTTGATGGATCCATCTGCCAAAGCCCCTCGGTTTAAAGCCTCAGTGTAAGCAACACTTGGAGCTCCAGAGGTTTTTCCAAACACTCTCACATCATCCCTGGGGCTTTTTGGCCATGCTGGGGGATCAGACTCGGGGTTGAGGGATGCAGGGTCTGGTCCTGGAGTTCCCAAATTCCATCAGTTGTGTCTGGAGAGCAGCTGGGGCCCTTCCCAATGTTTGGGGTCCCTGCCATGCCCTCGCTGCTCTGTGTGGAATCTTGGAATATCCTGAGTTTGAAGGGACCCCCAAGGATCACGAGGCTGTGCTCACAGGAGTTTTTACCTGTATTCCAGAATTTTTCCTCATTTCCAGCTTGGGAAAAAGCTCCAAAGGCAGCAGCCCAAGTGGGACAGGAGGTTTTTGGGGGAAATGCTGCTTTTAGGGCAGGAATGGGGTGCGAGTGCTTGGGGATTCACCTCAGTCTGGAAGTGGGATCACTCCAAACCCCTCTCCTGCTGTGGGAAACATGGATCCCATGGAAACCAGGTGCTGCTGTGGGATGGGGGATCTGAATTTGCTTCCTGACTTCCCCTAGGTATGGAATTTTCCTCCATGCCTGGGGAGGTGCAGGAGTTGTTGGTGGCCCCCCAGACGAGCCTTTTACCCACGTGGTGCTGTGGGGATCCACGGAGCAGGGTGAATTTTGATCCTCCTCGGGATTGCCGTGCTCAGCCCCCTCCTAATGCGGGAGCCAGACGGGAGCTCTGGCTGGAGGAGACTCCTCTGACCTGATTTAGCCGCAAAAGCCCCTGGGAATCCTCTGCTGGCAGGAGGAGCCGGGATTTTTGTGGGATGGGGAGGGTGGGAAGGGGTCCTTCCTGCTGGGGGGGTGGTGTTTGGGGTCCCTGCCGTGCCCTGCAGCGCTCTGTGTGCGATCCTGGAATAGCCTGACTTTGAAGGGAGCCCCAAGGACCGTGAGGCCAACCCCAGACACCCCAAATTCCCACCCTGTCCCTGGGAGCATTGCCCAAACCCTCCTGGAGCTCTGGCAGCCTCAGGGCCATGCCCATTCCTTGGGGAGCCTGTTCAATGCCTGAGCACCCTCTGGGGGGAAAAAACCTTTCCCAAAATCCATCCTAAACCTCCCAGGCACATCTCCAGCCCTTCCCTTGTGCTGTCCCTGTCACAGAGGCCGGAGCTGCAGCCCCTGAGGAGTCTCCCCTCGCTTTTCCAACTGGATCCAGAGCTGGCTTTTCCTTACTTTTCCTCACCCACCCGGGATCCTGTGGGGCTGCAGCTCAGGGTGGGGTTTTCCTGCCCCCTCCCATGCAGGGACCGCACAGAGCCTTCACTCTTCCATCCCTGCATGTCCCTGGGATCCGTGGGACAGGAATTCCAGCAGTGTGCAGACTGCAGGCAGGCAGGGGATGGAGGGATGGATAAATAAAGGGATGGAGGGATGCCAGCAGTGAGGAGACCCTGAGGTTCCCTGCCCAATCCCCTGGCTGTCTCTTGGCTCCACTCCCAAGATCTCCCAGCTCCTCTCCATCAATCCTTGGGATAATCCATGTCTGGATGCTGCTGGAGCAGCCGTGGCGCTCTGTAGGAAATCAAAGCTATGATATTCCCCTGGTATTTCCCACAGAGCTCCACACACCCACCCTGGCCTCTGCAGCAGCCACAGCACCACCAGCTCAGCATTCCCAACACCCACCGAAACCTGGATCCCATCCCAGATCACCCCCCTGGGGCAGGGAGAGCACCTGGGCGCTCCTGCAGGAACGAGATCCCACAGCAGGAGCTGGGGGGCACCTCGGGCAGCCCCCAGGAGGGGTTTATTCCCCAGATCCCGTTTATTCTGGGAAGTTTTGCCTGGAGAGCTCCCCCCCTAGCAGCAGACTTTACACAAATGGCTGCGTGGGATGAGCGATTTCCTCGCGTGTGGCAGGAGAGGGGCGGATCGAGGCAGCTCTCTCCCCCCACCCCCGTTTATCCTCCCGGGCTGCTCGTTCCCACAGCCTGTGGAGTTTTCCTGAGCACCTTTGGGGCTCCATCTTCCCCCTGGCTCTGTTCCCTGTTGGGATAAATCGGGAATTTTCTGCAGGGCGGGTGTGTCGTGGGGGTAGAGCCCGACGCTGGCAAAGAGCCTCTCCCTGCACCGGCTCTGAGCTCCGTGGGTGCACAAGCAGCTGGGGACTCTCTGGGGTGGTTTTTGGGGTCGTTTTGGGGTGGTTTTAGGATGGGTTTGGCTCATGCTGCTTTGACCAGGTGGAGCAAAAACTCTCCCCCCTCTGCTTCCCCTGCCCAAACCGATCGCTGGTGGCACTGGGGGGGGCTCTGGGGACCCCCAGCTCTGCTCCTGCCTCGGTTTTGGCTCTGGGGGAGGGAAAATGGGGGCTGCTCCCCCTGGGACCCCCACACAGAGCCCCTCCTCACCCCCATTCCCATGCAGCTGCTGGGTTCCCTGCCCGCCTCCTCGTTAATTTAATTTATTGCTGACGGCTCCTGTCCTGATTCCCGTGCAGGGGAGGAGGTTTTCCCCTCCCTGTGTGGGGCTGGGGGCTCTGTTTGGGCAGGAACCCTCCTCTTCTGGCCTTGAATTCCCTAAGGAATGAAACACCTCTTCTAAGGACTCTCTTCCCCAGGGAGCAGCTCCGGGGAGTTGGAGGTAAAAGCAGTGCCCAGTCCCAGGGGAGGATCCCAAATTCTGAAATTCCTTAAGGACTGAAAAAACTTCTTCCCCAGGGAGCAGCTCTGGGAGAGCTGAGGGGAAAAGCAGTGCTCAGTCCTGTGGGAAGATCCTGAATCCCAAATTCTGGAATTCCTCAAGGACTGAAACACCTCTTCCCAAGGGAACTGAGGGGAAAAAGCGATGCCCAGTCCTGGGGGAGGATCCCAAATTCTGAATTTGTGCTGTTCATCCCACCCCCACCACAGACAGATCCCTCCTGAGCAAAAGCTGCCTCAAATCCTTACAAGATTTCCTCAAAATCCAAAGGAAACCTAATCCCAGCTTCATCCCTGGCTGTCTCCTGCTCTCCCAGGCTGGACACAGCTCTGTATTCCATCCAGCCGGGCTGGTTGTTGTTTTCCAGGTTATTTTTAATTCCCTCCTCCTCCTGCTGCTGCGGTTTTCCAGTTCTCCTGAGCTCCACAGGAGGATGGATTTCTGCAGCCCTGGCCAGCGGTGGCTGCTGGGGCCGATCTCCTCCCATCGGCGTGCCCGGGGCAGGGTTGGGGTTGCCATGGCAATGGGACGATTCCGGCTGGCTCCGGGCTCTGCCTGAGCTGCTCGGGCTCCAG
>VXBQ01014386.1:53252-68266 GCA_013400175.1 Phainopepla nitens | reverse complement strand
AAAGGTTCCTTTCCTTTTTTTTTTTTTTTTTTTTTTTTTTTTTTTTTTTTTTTTGTGTGTGTCTAATTTTTTATTTTTTTACTTCGAGAAGAACTAAGCTTTTCTGATAAGTTCTCAATGTGAATCACTTCTGTTCTACATGGATATCATAGCTTCATACTATTTATTTTGAAAAACCAAGGCAGGACTGAGCTAAACAAAAATTATTCAAATATGTTTGATCTTCTACTGTTTAACCTACAGGCCACTGATTTTTTAGTTGGGTCCACCATAAAACAAATGGGAAAAATTTGGAACCAGAGGGAACCTTTAGCCATCTTTCAGATCAGGATGAAAAACATGCCAGTATGGGTCAAGAGCCTTCCTAGCGTTTGTTAGTTTACACTGAATTGTTTTGAATGTTCTATTTTCTTAAATGCTTTTCAAACCATTATTTCAGTCTATTTTTACTGTACTCCAGTCATGCTTAAAACTGTTACAATCAAGCCAAGTATATATGTCCAAAGAAAACACTTTTTAAAGACAGAATATGGCAGTGATCCTCTTTAAAATACCTACTTCAGTTTTCACATGCAAATAGTCCCACTGAGTTTCAGGCTTTTTCAAAATTAAGTGTCATGTATAACTCAATTAGGGACAAGAAGAAGAGGGATCCATGGGCTCAGAGATCTTATGGGTCTTGTGCTCGGTTGCTGTCAATTTGCAAAAGTTGAAATACCAGCTACTTTTCGTGCCCGTTATTAGCAAGGTGAAAATTGTTAGCATTATCCCAAATGCTATTAAAAAACAGAGCATTCAACACTGCTCTTGGGAAAAGTTATAAGTGTGGAGGATTGCTGTGACTGAAAGAACACAGGGATAGAGGACCGCTTGGAGTGAGTGAGTGAAACTGGGGGGACTGAGTGGAAGAGGCTGAAAACAAAAGAATGATTTTGTTTTTAAAAACAAATTTTTAAAAAAGAAGTAAACAAGAGGGTAGATGGGCAGAAGGTTTGTTGGCCTTGCGAAACTGATTTCTGGAAAGTTAAATAAGAGCCAATTCAGGTGGGCATAAAATGCTTTATTTACTTTTACATATAAATATTACTAATACCTGATCTCTTGTGAACCATATGAGATGATGTACTAAGCACCAAAGCTCATTTGCACAGTGATTGGCAGGAGAACTACTTTTCTCAGATATTTGTTAATTTAGAAGGAAAAAAAAAAGAAAAAAGGATACAGATTTTGGAAGAGCTGCAATACATTTTCTCACCGTATTTGAATATTAATCAAGTCCAGTTGTACTATGATTTGGAGAATGATTGATACATAATGCAGAAAATGGCATCGTTTTTATATTAAATACTGGTCAATGTTTTTTAATGCCTCCCTTGCTGAGTGTCTGCAATGGAATTCTGTCCAGCTTCAGAATTTCTTTTAGTACTTTTCTCACCTAAAGAGTTAAGTCAAGAGTCCTCAGATAAGGACTCCCTGCACACTTTTTCTCCCAGATGTGAGAGTAAAAAGTCATGTGGGGCCCTGGTACAGCTTTTTTACTCTTTCTTGAAAAAACTCACTCATTTTCCATTGGATCCAACTCTCTTTTTTGATTTCTGAGGGCAGAATACAGGTTATATTTTCTTCATCTCCACAGTTGTGATGTCTGGGCTTTGTGGATAATTCATACTGATTGGTTATAAAGTAATCTCAAAGTCAAAATACCTGATTGAATGACTGAAGAGAATGTTTTACAGTGTCTATTTCAGGCAAAGATGTACTTACCTGTTGCTAAGCTTCGGCCTTATGGCTGTTCTTGGTATCAAATTACCAATCCAAAAGGGTTAGCTCAGGATTTTTTAAAGTCAGTCTTACATTTTTTAAAGGTTGATTCAAAAACTAATGGGAATATTTCCATGCTCATAAGAAGATTTTCTCTATCTTTTTGCCGACTTCAAAATATGCCTCATTCTGAAAATGCAGGGTGACTTTTATGGTAAGTGAAGTCCTTCTTGATATTTATTATCTATGTTGAATAGAGACACTTCAGCAAATGAGAGAATCTACAGAAGATACCCTATTTCAGAGAGGAGTGGGAGGACTTCAGGATGAATATGGAAAACAACTGACAACCTACACTTTCAGTTCTTTTAGGGGTACTTTTACTTAAACTTGGCAGAAAAAAATTCCAGACCTGTCGCTAGTTAGGTATGCATAATATTGAACTCTTCAAAGGAAAAAAATACACATGCACAGTTGAAGTTTTAGGCCAATTTGCAGATATTCTTCAGTGTCCTTCAGCAACCCCAGGTCAGTTTTGCATGAGACATCTACCAATGACAACACAGAAGACATGGAGAAGAAAGGGGAAAACAAAGACTTTGGGATCACCTAGAGCAAATTATCAGGTCAGCCAGGGTACCTCAGCAGTAATGCTTGTGGTTATTTGTCAGTAACACATATACTTGGGTTTCACTTCTTTTGCAATTTGATGATTTCACAGACAGGAGAAAACTGAAGTGTTTTTTTCCAGCAGAGCAGAGCGATTACAACTGACGTGCTTTTTCATTTGAGCATGGAGAGAGAACCCTCACTGGTGTAACATCCACCAAAAAACAAGAAACACAGGTAAACATTAACAACTATTTTAGCTGAAGTGAGTATTGCCATAGCTATCCTCACACACACACCCTTTCATCCAGCCTTCTCTTAAATTCTGATAACTTAATTAAAGGATTTGAGACTTTTCATGTTTATTGGGTAAAAGCCAATCTTCTGTGCAAGAAAATGCAAGAGAATAAGGAGTTGTTTATGTGACTAATCCCTAGAAATGGATGGATCTTTCATGATGAGCTCTCACAGTTGCAGTGTGATATAGTGTACAGTGGGATACAGGTCAGGAAATTGTTGCGGCCTGTTCCATTAAAATCTAGACTGACAAGGGAATGATTTCTATAGCACAGGAGTATGTCAGCAGAGCTATTTCAACAGAGAATAAGACACCACTCACCTTAACAGTGCATACCTGCAGGCATTCAGATGGAAAATGTTCAGTGTTGGACCTTTTGGACCGATTAAAAAGAGAAGGTTCCCATTAAGAAGGAGTGATTATTAAATTTCTGCTTCCCTGGGCTTCATGGTGCCAGAGGAGTAGAAGAAGCCATGGGCCAAATATTTCCAGTGCTTTCACATTAGGGAAATATTTTTTTTATCTGTAGAGGAGTTAATTATTTTTTTGTTTTGCTTAGGTCTTTTGCTTAGGTTTGGCTTGGTTTGGTTTGGGTTTTTTTTTCGCTTGTGATGCCTGCTTCATGGCAGGCTACACCTCCTGACACTCCTCAGCTGTAAACTCTGGAAAACATGTGGCATTATAAGAGCTTCCAAAAGTATTAATTTTTAGGAGAATGTTTAAACAGAGAGATAAAGAAATGAACCATCCTTCCTAAAAGAGTAACATTTTCAAAAAGATGCTTATGTGTGTGTTTGTTGGGAGAGGGGAGCCCAGAGGTCAGACCATGATTTATTAGGATGACATACTGAAAAATCTTCATCTGATAGTGAAATTTAAAGCTTGTACTTTTCTGTATGTCATCTTTACTATATTATGGTTTAAGGGCGTAATAGCTCAGAAACCAAAGATTTCTTCCTAGGTTAAATTCCCACTTGCAGGTGAATTAAAAAATCCTTTGCATAGGGCTTGGATAATGTCTGTGTCTTACTTAAACATTACCTGGTTTTTTGACTTGGAGCTGAGTGTAAATATTCTCTGTGTGTCATGGTGACTGCCTGTGCAGAGCTGTGTCACAAACAAAAACAGGAGCATGCTTTAGACGTAATGCTCTGTGATTGAGTGCCTGTACAGTAAATTAATAATGTAGAGTTCAGATTAATGAAAACTGGTCCAACTGCTGATTTCTCTGCTGCGGGGAACAACAACAACAACAAACCAGCCAAACCAACAAAAACAAAAAAAGACAGCTTTAGTAGTTTCTAATATATATCTTTTAGAAAGAAATGTATAGCAGTAAAGCTTTCAGAGATTAAAANGGAAGAAAGAAAGAAAGAAAGAAAGAAAGAAAGGAAGGAAGGAAGGAAGGAAGGAAGGAAGGAAGGAAGGAAGGAAGAAAGAAAGAAAGAAAGAAAGAAAGAAAGGAAGGAAGGAAGGAAGGAAGGAAGGAAGGAAGGAAGGAAGGAAGAAAGAAAGAAAGAAAGAAAGAAAGAAAGGAAGGAAGGAAGGAAGGAAGGAAGGAAGGAAGGAAGGAAGGAAGAAAGAAAGAAAGAAAGAAAGAAAGAAAGGAAGGAAGGAAGGAAGGAAGGAAGGAAGGAAGGAAGGAAGGAAGAAAGAAAGAAAGAAAGAAAGAAAGAAAGGAAGGAAGGAAGGAAGGAAGGAAGGAAGGAAGGAAGGAAGGAAGAAAGAAAGAAAGAAAGAAAGAAAGAAAGGAAGGAAGGAAGGAAGGAAGGAAGGAAGGAAGGAAGGAAGGAAGAAAGAAAGAAAGAAAGAAAGAAAGAAAGGAAGGAAGGAAGGAAGGAAGGAAGGAAGGAAGGAAGGAAGGAAGAAAGAAAGAAAGAAAGAAAGAAAGAAAGGAAGGAAGGAAGGAAGGAAGGAAGGAAGGAAGGAAGGAAGGAAGAAAGAAAGAAAGAAAGAAAGAAAGAAAGAAAGAAAGAAAGAAAGAAAGAAAGAAAGAAAGAAAGAAAGAAAGAAAGAAAGAAAGAAAGAAAGAAAGAAAGAAAGAACATCTTTTCAGTCAACAGAGAAGAAAAAGTGTTTAAATATGGTCAGGATTTGACATGACAATGCAGAGGTAACAGAAAACAGTGTTTCTTCAGACAACAAGTGTTGCAAAACAGCTGCCCAAAATTCCAGATGTTTAGTCCTTCCCTCACCCGCTTCAGTGAAACATGACATGTAAACCATACAGTACACTCTCTAAAGAAATAAAATAGATGGGGAATGTCCAAGTGTGTGGCTGAAGAGCTTTGTCAGAGTATGAGAAGGATGGATGGGAACACCCTCCCCTAAGTTTCTGTTCCTTTCCCTTTTTCTCTCTCGCCATGTGCCAATTTGTGTTTCATAATATGATGAGTTATAGAAGTTTGTGAACCAGCACGGCATGACCTTACCTCATACCCCTGTGAGAAGGCTGAATGCAAAGGCTCTGTGTCTAATTCCCTAGTACAGTGTGGGTCATAATCTGTTATTGTTGTTTGGTTGTCGTGGTGCCAGGACAGACATTTTTCTTGTCTGGATTCCAGTAATATATCTCACAGCTTGCCTTTTTTTTTTTTTTTCTTCATTACTTGGCTAGTCTATCTTCTCAGCTTACATTTTCCCCAATACTGCTGGTTGCTCTGTTGGCTACTAGACTGTTGAAATCTGTTGCAATCATTCCTCTCATGATGATGTGGGACAATACAAGGCTGTGGCTGGGGAATTCTGTGTGAATAGCAGAGGGAAAGAATTACACATGCTTTGTGCAAAGCAGACCATTGGCTCATGCACCTTTGCTATTTTTCCAGAACTTTCCCCTTGCTGTCCTTGACTTTTCCAGGATTCTTCCCTGGTGAGATCGCCCTGATCCTAGATGGAAAAGTGGAAGTGTGAGAGAGCAATTCCATGTGTAGACTGATCAGAGGAGAGGGTTTTGTTGCTGGGGTAGACTTTACACCTTTTCTGACCCTTCTCACAGTCCCTGTTTGTTTCTGTAGAGAATCTGAGGCAGAGTAAATTATAGTATGTTTTAATATGTGATTACACATCTTTAAATCACTTTATGTGATATTCAATGCATGTTGCTAGGAAAAGACATGGTGAAAGAATGTGTTAAGAGTTACTCTGTCCTAATATTTAGATATCCCTGGTTTTGTGCAATGCATTAGGACCAGTAGGTTTTTGTTTATGATGTCAAAAACTTGAAGAAAATGATAAAAAGATGGGTCCTTTTTTAAAAAAAGCTATTATTTATTTTATTTTTTAGAGGAGTAAAGTGTAAGAAAAGTTTGAAATTACTAAGTTTGATCAAATTGTGCCAGATGTATATATCTCGTTCCAACTCCTTGCTGCTGACATCAGCTGCACCCTAATTGTAGGTATGCCATGAAATACAGAAGATTGTCTGTTTCATGTCTCTTCAACAAAAGGAAAGTGAAGTCATGTCTCAAAATACATTTCAATTTAATTTTGAAAGATGGTCTTCCTTTTTTGGGTTAGCAGTTGAAGTTTCCAGCAGTTGATGACAGATCAATTTGTGTCTTTTTTATGTCATCCACTCCCCACTAATATTTAAAATGCTTTACCTGTGGACAGAACACTGAACAAGAAGACAGATATACCACAGAGATTGGGTGTTGAGGCTATTTTTTACAGTAAGTGTGATTGCTTCAACCATTTCTTTCATATCCTAAAGCAGTTCCATGTCAAGCTGGAAGTCCAGCAGAACCTGATGCAGTACCAGCTGATCAGCTCTCAGGTGTAAGAGAAAAGCAGGCCTAAATGAAAGTGGCTGTTCTCCAGCACCCTTGGGAAGCTTCAAGAGAGATTGGAACAGGGGCTTTGTCAGTGCAGAGGGGGGATTTTTACTGTGGGGCTTGCCAAAGGGGTTTGGTGAAGGAAGAAGAAAAGAGATTGTGGGGAGAGTGGGACCATTGCTTATCTCCCCTCAGAGCAGCATCATGTTGGCAGATAACACAGTAGCCAGCCCACCTGTGCACTCGAGTCTAAGAGACAAGTGCCAGATTCTCAAAGGAAAACATAAAAATTCAGCCTATATAGTTATTTTATTGCAAACTGAATAGCTAATAGAATAGCTTAGGACTGCCTTGCTGCATATTTTCTGTCTCAGTTTGAACATAGAGATCTCAGTTGAGGAAACAGAATTTAAGAGGCTTTACCAGAGCCTAAAAATGACATCATTTATGGATAAGAAATATTTAAATTAATGTGATAGACACAGATTTGAAGATTATGGCTATAATTTCTGGCAAATCTGGAGGCGAAAAGGAGGCAAAAAAATACCATGTCTAATTATTTTATATATTATTTTTGAGCTACTTCAGGCAAGATCTGAAAGGCATTGTACAGAAAAAAAGCTCCTCTCCAGGAAAGTTAAAAGTCTAGATAAACAAGTCATGAAGTCTGCTGTAGATGGCCAGCAGGAAAGAACTTTGTTTAAGAATAAAATAATGGGTAACAAAGCTCAGAGGAGAAAAATAGGTGTCCTAACTGCCTTAGGTAGAAGGTAACATCAACTCACCTGCTCCAAGGTCAAAACTCCATAGTTTCACCTTGTCTTTGTACATTGTTGGAAAAGTCTAGGAGAGGATGTTGACTATTTGGAAACAGTTTGGAGGTGGCCAGTGAGGACCAAACTGGAAAATGCAGCTTATGAAAGAGAACTACATACACAACAGTTATTTAGTCTGCAAGGTAGTAGAGGGGCAAGAAAGCATTACTCTAATCTATGAAAGCTTTCTGCATAGACAAGGGGGATTATTTGCAGTCCCTTCTGCTACAGATGTTTAGAAAAAGTAGGAGGAAGTAAGACTCAAGTTCAGCATGAGAAAGGACATTACATTTATATGGGTGGAGAGTGAACCTAGGGACTGACTGGACTCGGAGTCACACTCTCTATCCACTCACTGGAAATATTTAAAAATTTCTTAGGTTTTCAAGAATTATGGGAATTATTTTTCTATCCTTGTGAGGTGGCTGTACACATAAGAAGAGTCCTTAAAGTCCGTCTTAAGCCATCATCTATGTACCAAAACCCTGAAAACAGTTTTGTCTGTTGCATTTAAAATAGGCTCTAGAGTAACAACCATGGCAGTGACTGTTATTGGGTATCTGTGCATATGTAGTATGTCCACGATTATGAGGCAGGCGAAGTTGTGACAGATGACCAAGGAGCTGATCTCACCATCTTACCCTGTTGCCTGTCTGTGGGTGTCACTTGGTGTCACACTCCTGGAAAAGGAGGTCCTTGTTCTTAGGTGCACAGGTAGGGGTTACCTTGGGCGCAGCTGAAGTGGGCACCTTAACACACCTCCCTATTTCATGATCCAGACAGATGACAGTCAACAGGGCACACCCAACCGACCTGGGACTGTTATACAGCAGCTTAAAAAAATTTCTTTGCAGTAGGTGAAATTTTGGTGCTTGATACCAGTGTATTTTCCCTGTTGGATAATTTTTTTCCTTCACATTCAGGACGTCAGTGGCCAGTGTTTCCTCCCATTTTCCTCTCAGCACTTCTATGTTTTTTACTCCCTGCAAATGCATTCTGTAACTTTTGCTTCATTTCCCCTTGGGTATATGTCTTTAAGTGTCATCAAAAGCTAAGCACAAGTTCAGGCCTGCTGTTTCAATTGTCTGTAGTGGTGTCCGTTCATAACTACCAGTCTACCTGGATTATGTCTTTTGTTCCCTGACCACCCCATTTAATGAAGACAGGCTTTCTGTCCTGCCTGAGCAAGAGGAAGAATTGCAAGGGGTTTTTCCAGGAGGGAGAATCACAGGAACTAGATCATCTTTCTAGTCAGTGGTCCTTATTTCCTCATTTCTGTGGCTATATGACTGCTTTTAATTCCTCTAGTTGCATAGGATTGATGATATACAGCTTCATCTAAAGTTCAATGCCTTCTTTCACCAAGGGTCAGGGGCCTGGGAGAAATCAAAGACTAATAGCAGGAACGTTTTCAATGTTTCACACACATTAGAGACAGCTGGTGAAGTAAGGGAGGTAAACAGGGGAAGATGTTTATTGAGGGCTTCTATCCCACTACTGAAAAATAAATATAGTTTATGCTCTACTATGGAACACACTCATTAAAACAAATTAATTACTCCTTGAGGACAGATCCTTTGCTTTGCTTCTCTCACTTCAGAGGAGTTGCAGTAATTTATGCTTCTAAGAAGTTTGCCCCACAAATTATAAGAATGATTGGGTAATACTATCTCATTGTACTCCTTGCATTCACAGAGCATAAGATTGCAGCCAGATGTCCTGACACAGAAGATATAATGATAAAAAAGGCATTTCAATATGTAGATGAACTGAATTCACAGCAAGAATTATCCTAAATAAGAGGAATGCTGATGCAGGTGCGTAGAACAAAGAATAAATAAAACTTTACACTCCATATTGTGTGAATTAATGCTTGTGAAATATTATAATGTTAGGGAGAGATTTGCCTTCTTTGATTCATTAATTTCCCTTTAAGGTGCTTCATTTCCCCTACCAATCATCTGTCAGGTTTTTTTTGCCACAACACCCCTTAAAATGTGGAAGTGCTTCAGCTCCAAGTCTGGCTTTTGCCCTCTCTTCTACTCTGTCTGTGACCTTAGGACTTCAAAACTATTTTCTTTCCCAAGCCAGGAAGAAGGGGGCAGCTGGTTAGGACCTTGCACTCATCTCTGTTTTTCCACCTATAATATGTTTGCTTTCCTTTTCCAGCTGCAGTTTCATCTTTCCCCCTTTCAGTCACTCATTATTTGGCATATATTGTGGGCTCAGTTCTCAACTTATTTAGCATGTGCACAGCACTGCTTGCTTCAGAGGGGTTTATGGTTTTAACAGAGAAGAGAGCTTGATTTGGTGCTGGTGCTTGCAAACACACATTCTACCAACCTAAGTGTAAGTGAGTTGTCACAGGTCATGAAAATTCAGTAGAAATATAAGAAGTTTGCTGATATCAAGTTAAAATGATTTTAAAAGAATGAAGGAAAAACTCCCCCAAAGAATCTGATTGAACATGTCTGTCAACATGTTTGCTGGAAAGGAGAAGGGAGGGCTGAACAGCTGCGATCTCCTTCCTTTGTAGTCTAATCAGGCTGTGTAGTTATTTTATCACCTTTCTTACTGTATACTTTTTTCCTCATCTTCCTGAAGCTAGATATAGATTCCTGAATGTCAAGACTATTTGGCCTGATCAAATCTAGGTGTGGTACATAGATAACGTCAAGGTTCTGTAAAATGAGAAGGAAGATCCTGCTGTACGTTGGCTTGTTTTTCTTTATTTGGTACTCTAGTTCAGAGATAAATAGGGCAGGTGAATAGGAAATGCCATGTATCAGTCTCCACCTGCAGATACATAGCTGTAGTTCTGCTAATTTAGAAGAATTTCTTTACCAAATGGAACACAGAATGGTAGCTGGAAGATATCTGGAAAGATATCTGGAAATGGACTGTAGTTTCAAATAGGTCTCCATCACGTACTGCTGTTTTGAGACACAAGCACTTAACATTCTCATAGAAGTTCATCTTGTGAGTTGCAATGCACTCTGACCCTGGTCCAGTAAAGTACTTAAACATATGCTAAACTCAGATATGTTGATCTTACTGTGTTTTCTTGCATGCCTAATATGAAGCACATGCTTAATAGCTTTGCTGGATTGGGCTCAGGGTGCTTTGCATCTTGCACAATGAGATCCATCGCTCACACAGATAATCAAAGGTTTGAAAGCCTTCTTTAGTTAACAGCTGGTGATTTACTCTAACAGCTAATAGGTATTGTTCCTCTTGAAAGCAAAGCAAAGCAATCCATTTTTAACAGAATTCTCTTTCTAAGGTCACTTCTTTTGTCTGTATGTTGTCAAGGCATTCACTGATAACCTCTGTCTAAAAAGGAGAGTTAGTCTTTGGCATAGCAAGGCCATGAAAAAGTCGTCTGTATGCACAGCAAATAGCATCATTTTTACAATGGCTTGTGGAAGTTGAGGAGGTTGAGGAGGTTGACCTGTCTTTAATTTGCTTTTGGAATTGCCCCTGAACTCCTTTGTGGTTTACAATCCAATATTCAGACGGTATCCCTAGACGTGTAAAACTTCTCAATGTAAAGACAGGAAGGATCTGCAGGGTACCTCACTGGGTCTAACTGAGCTGTGTTCCCCAGCATGCCACTCTCCTGCCTTTGCCCAAAAGCATGCTACATATCCATATTTAGTCGTCTCATTACATGAGATGCTCTTTTCTTAGCAAGGGAAAGGGGATGTGTATGTCTAGCTGGGATCAACACATCTGAAAACACTGGGCTGCTGGCACACCTTATGTGACAGAATCTGCTGCTTGCCACCATGATTGCTCTGTTCCCTTAGCAGATGCATTACTAAATGAAGAAAGATATTGCAGAAATTTCTGGCAAGTCTTAGGGTAAAATGAGAGTAAGCATATTTGGTAATTATGAACTAAAGCCCTGGCTTTAGCGTTTTGTTAAACTATCTTTTTCCATATAACCTAGTTTACTTGAATCTGCTTTTCATAATAAGATATGACTTGGCCCTATTGTTTTCTGTGATTGAGCTTCATCTACTGTCTCACCGTACCGGTCTACTGCTCTGATTATTCATTACCTGGAATTTTCTAGGATTTTTTTCTTTACCATCCATAAAATCCTTGTCTGATCCACCAAAACTGACATTGACTAGACATGGATTTGTTCAACAGAAGTTCTGGATGGCCATAATGGCTAGTACATGTATGTATTGAATTATTCATTACATATTCTAGTTATATTAATATATTATACATATATGTATATATATATATTACCTTGTAGAGAACAAATAGAAGTCATTTTGGATCATAAAGCCAAGAAGTAGAAAACTGCATTAGCAAGCTTTTATTCCTGCCATTAAAATGACTATTGAAAAATGGAATTTGCATATTTTTTAATTCTCTTGTTGTAACTGTGTAAGAACCCATTGTTTTATCTTTCTATTAGCTTTTCACCTCATTAGCCATTACTAGAAAGACTCTGCATCAGCTCTGTATACTTTATCTTAAATTTACAGTGGACAAATGCAATGTTTTCTGAGAGATGCTGCAGAAGTTTCTTCAGATGTGCTAGAAATTTCCCCTTCATTCAAAAGTGCTCTAGTATCAGATTACTGGGAGGATACAATCCCAAATGAAGGCCAGCTATAGGCTTCCTGACCTGGTCTGGAGATCTGCCTTGCATTTTAGACTTGTCAGTCAGACTTGCTGCATAATTCAGAAGAGAGAACTTTGTCTAGTCACCATTCAGCATTTGAGTGAGCTTGCTCACCTTCCACAGAAGCCTTTAGCCTTGGCTGAAGCTTTGAGAGAAAAGTGGGCTGCCATTTTGTGACCAGGTAACCTTGTTCACTGACAAGACTCTGTTGTGATGGAAGCTGGTTGGTTTCAGATTGTGACGGTTGCTTCATATTATGTGACAGATAAAGATCATGATCAGTTATTTTTTCACTCTCCAAGAATTGACCATGCTGCTAAACCAGCTGTGAGCAGAGTGTGATGAAGAAGTTGAAGAAGTAGCGTGTGCATCTGGGCCGTTAATGTTATTATAAAGCTAACATCAGAAGTTACTGATAGAGATGCCTTGTCCTTAGCATTTGTACCATTACATGCAACGGCATTTTCCTTTCACCAGCACACGATTTTGACCACTGCACGGTGCCTTTGCATCCTATATGCCGAGCCTCATATGCTGAGAACAGAGAGGGAGTCAGGCAGAAACTCGGTTTGCCTTAGTTAGAAAGGTAGAGATGACTGATCAAGCGAGAGTAGCAGTCCCTTTGCCCCAGGTGGAGCTGCCCTGTTACCACCGGGCTGGCCAGCAGCTTTTGCAGCAGCAGGAGAAATGTGGACGAGAGGCATAAAGTCCTCCCGCAAAAGAGTGGCTTTCTGATTACAGGCCTTTGAAGCATGAGGGTTGTGTCCAGCCCTCCATCCTCCAGCACCAGGTGCCAAAAAAGCAGCAATTTGGGAGAGGGAACCCAGATGACAGCCTGGAGCATGAACCCCACTGTTGTGGTCCAAAATTTCATTATTTGTAATAATATGGTTTGTTCTTATGTGCTCCCCCCGGTTCTTATGCCAAAGTGTTTTTTCCCTTGGTTTTATCCTCCCCGAAAGCACCCGTCCCTCAAAGTATCTCCTCCCCTTGTTCCCGAACCTTCCTTGTCCATCCTCTGATTCCCCTCCCAGACTCTTGTCAATCTTCCCTGACTCCTCCCCTTCTTCCAGAAACCTCTGTGTCAATCCTCCCCTTGCCCAAGAATGATTTGTACTCCTGAGTTGTCCCCCTCCCACTGCTGCCCCTATTGGTTTGTGTTATGTTAAGACCCGCCTTGTGTTCCTCCCACTCTGGATTGTGATTGGTTGTATGATTGTACCCACCCCCAGGGCCTCCCCTGTATTTAAGTTGTTGTAAGCATTTGTTCTTTGCTCTTGTGTCCTGCCGCCTTAATCGGCAATAAACTCCTTTGGGTTCTCCAGGTCACAATAGCCGCCTCTCTCCTCTTTGTTCCTCCCCTGACAGCGAGCCTCTCTGTAGAGCATTGGCTCTAAGGTTCTGTCCCTGGCACGACATCAGCCGGGACAGTTCCCCACACTCGGCGCGGTGCTGCCTCTGGAACATCAGTGTGGGTGAGAGGAGACCTAGAGCTAGCCGGGCTCCGGAGGGCCGCGTCACCCCACCGGTGCCCCAGCTCTTGTGTGAATGCAGCCAACCTCCTTATGCATCAGCCACCAAGCAGCTGAGCAAGACCAAGAGCAAGGGGATCTCGATTTCCAGTCCATTTGCAAAGTGGACTAGGAAAGCAATCCCACAAGACCACATCTCAGCTGTAGCATGGTGAATGACAGTCTCTTGTGCCTCTTCCCCACTGCCTGCCGTTGTTCTGACAGAAAAGTTCCGTAAGGAAAGAGGTAAATAGTTAATAGTAGGTCAATCCAGCTGTGCTGTCAAAGTTAGGTATTGGCAAGATCCCTTGGCCCCCTCTACCAGGCACCTTGTTGATAGTCAGAGTGCTGGGCTTCAGCTGTACATGCACAGACTAGAAATGATGTGTCTGGCCTGTGGATGTCAGAAAGTTACTCTGAAATCACACTAAGTTGAAATTTCCTCATTTTTCTTCCAACCCTGCTTTAACTACTTTTTTTTTTTAATAATATCTGTGCATTTCCAATAAAGAAGTTAGGGGACTGAAATACTAAACTGACATAGTTTTAATTTTTTTATTTTCTGCACTTAAGTAACATGTTTTAAAGCTCTTTTCCGTGGCATAACTACAGCTGATAGTTTATACTTTTTTGTTTAATATTTTTTTTTCTGCTTTCAAACATGTAGGTGGCAAATATTGTTTGGTTTTCATTTGTTAACCTATTTTGGCCTGGCATAGTTTCAAAGAATTTTGCAAGACTCACATAAAGTGCTGTCATTCGTGCTTTTAAATTGTCCTGGGCCACAGAAATAGTTAACATGACCTTGTCATCCATTGGTGCTCAAGGTCCATTTTACTAATACCAAAATGTGGTGTTTGATTTAGGCTCTTGAGGTTTTTCTCACGGTACGTGGCACTGCTGGTGGGAAGTGCTGATGAAGAACTAGTACCAACTTGTTAGAAAGTCCAGGGAAATGCCGGTCCCAGACACCAAACCAATGGAAAAAGACAGGGCCAAACAAGCTGGTAACTCATCACATTAAGCAAAGAGATGCAAAAAGGGGTTTGTCTGAGAGAGAGTAGATTCTGTAGGGTTTCATTGAGTGTTGGAGAGTGGAATTGTCGGGCAAACCACGTGTGCCTTCCTCTGCTTGGCCCTTGAAGAGGGGCAAAAAGCTACTGATGCAGAACTTGGAGCTTGCATCTGAAAACAACCTGTTTCAAAGGGGATTAAATCTTGTGCTCAGCAAAAGGAAATAAAAGGGGAGCGGGTGGCATGGGAGGGAAGGGTAACACAAAAGGTGACAAGAGATGCTTTGTCTGTGGGAGGCTTTGCAGGCTCTTGTTTGTGCTGAAGAACTCTGTACCACAGATGACACGAGTGAGTGCTGCCATGTCCCTTCACACAGCCCTTCACAGCTTGTGTGCAGCTGCACTGCCAGCAAGGATCGTCCACTCAGCAAAAACCCTGCCAGCTGCCAGCCACACGCCTTCCCCTCAGCTGAACATTTGTTCTTCTCTTTGAAGCTCCCAGGGTAGAAATTTCAGCTTCCCATGCAAAAGACCATTCATGCTCAGTTCACAGCCTGTGACCAGAAGTTGTTATACACAGGAGTGA
>VXBQ01014386.1:0-49909 GCA_013400175.1 Phainopepla nitens | reverse complement strand
CAAGCAAACAGAATTATTGAATACAAGTTTTTTTCATTCTAACTTGGTGGGGTTTTGTTTGGTTTTGTTTTATTTTTTTTTCTAGGGTCTTATTTACTTCAAGGAGAATATATGTTCCATCTTCTAGTACATGTTCCAAGTGTAACAGTGTAAGATCCTTCTCGTAGAGAGTTTTGTGAGCACAGTGAGCTTGGAATTTTTTTGTTTATTTTGGGGGAGTTTGGAGCAGAAGGACAGAAAGGTCAAGGCAGAATTAACCAATAACACCTCTGTGATAACCTATTTAAGAAGAAAAAAGAAGTTATTGCACAGATATAATTGTGTCAAAGAGAGAACTGAGAATATGTGAAAATAAAAATATGGAGTCACCAATGCCAGTGCAGAGGAAGGGGGAGAAGGTCCTTTCCTTCCCTTCCCTGCCTGTCCTTCCCCTCCCCTCATCTCCCTTCCTCCTTCCCCTCCCATTCCCCTTCCCATTTCCTTTTCTTTTTCCCAAAATATTGCATGCAAGGAGAATTCTTCATCCACTCTGGAAAGGAGGACAGCCACAGGTAATGGTTCATTGGTAGAATCATCATTTCACAAGTCCTTCACAGCTCAGATGGGATTCACAAGCTGCTTTTTAATTACTGGTTCAGGAAACTCAAGAAATGCTTATAAGACCTTCTAATTGGAGGCAGACTTGCGTGCCTGTGGCAGATGACGTAAAGGAGGGAACACAGTTTCCCTACACCAGCATGTCAGGATCCTTGGACCTTGTCAAGGATAGTCATCAGCAGTGGGAGTTTATGAAATCAAAACATTAGGTTTTTTCCAAATCCCAAGGTGATGGTGATATTTTCTTTAAAGTTATTTTGTGTGTGTGTGTAAACAAAAGCCCTTCAGATCTATTCTTTTGAAAGTAAGCTGTGTACAGGAGTGGAAAGAGAAACACCAATCACTAAAATAGAAAACAGCACTAAACTTGTTCTGAACACATATGTCACCATTTTTAGATGGTTAAGGATTTAAAACTTTATGGGGCTTCGCAAGACAAGACAATGACGTAAACCTTTTACACCTTTCCAGACAGAATGTTGCTTCTCATTAGCTGAGGACAATAGGATCAAAGATTAAAAGCCATTGCCCAGTGTAAGAAAGAATGATTGTATACTTCCCATTGAAAGACTTTTTGAGGAGGCTTACTTATTCACAGAAATGGTTTTGAAAAGGGCATTTTTCATTGGGGGAGCCATGATGCTTTGATTCATTTTCCCAGTAAGTGGACGAAGTGGACAGAAAAGCAGAACTAAACTGGTAGCTGTTGTCAGTCTTTCCTAAGGCCCGATACCAACTCTGTTACCACCTTGAATACCCAGAGATGCATATGATAAAGTGGATATTTAGGACTGGGTACAAATCTCACCAGTTAAAAAATACTTTTTTAATTTTCTTTTTAATGCAGAGCAGCCATGGCAGCATGGAGCTTTAAAGAGAGTGGAAACCTGGCTTTGACGTGCTGATTTACCTTTGTGTAGTGGACTGTAAGGCATGGCAGAGTGCCAGCTGCTCCATAAGCAGCTGCATTTGCTCTGGGACAGCTGGATGTCTTTAAGGCAGCAATGGGAGCTATTCTAGCCATCCTCATATGTAAGTCAGACCCTAATGGTGGAAGGCATTAAAGGTGTTTGGGCCACTTCACCATTTAAATTCTTGGGTTTTCAGAAATTAGAAGCTACCACCCCATTGACAAGTTAAATTTAAACCTATGTGGCTGCACAAAAATTCTTTAGTATCTATTATCTAAGTCAGACTGAAAAGCACTTGAGTAGAGACTTAAAGACGTTGTTTTAGAAAATCATTTAGAAAATCATTCCTAATTTCCCACTGTACTTTGATACATCATTGATTTAGCTGTAATATGATAAATTCATCTGATGAAGAATTGGCTTTAAAATTTATACCTGGCTTTAAAATAAAAATGAAGACTCAGATTTTCTCGATGGTTTATCTTTTTCTGTATGAAAGAAAGAATCTCAATGTTTTACTTTCTTTTTTCGGGAAAAGATTTTTTGAGAATATTTGTAAATTCTATCTTCAGCATAAGAAAGTGGTTCTTTGTTTCAATTTATTCTCTTTTTAAATTTTGTGAGCTTCAGCTTAACTTTGATCAGTGACATGCAAGTAGATCTGGCAAATAAAATTCTACTCTCAGCAGCCTAAGAGAATAACACTTGATTCAGTGAAACAATACTGTCACAAATACTTAGACCTTCAAAATCACTAATAAATGAATATTTTTTTCCATGTTTTATTTCAGTGCTGATTCCTAGAGATGGTTATAGCATATAAAATTCCACATCAAAATGCCAGGCATCTAAGAACAACTGAACTCAGACTTCCCTTTTACTATTTTCATCAAAAAATTGAGCTGAGACTTTAAAATCATTCCCTGAAAAGAGTGGTAGAATTGGACCAAATATTCTTTCCCTTCTGCCGATTTCCACATGAGTTCCTACCATGTTATTACGGATGTTGCTTGTTATTTTTTCTTCACAAATTCATTCAGGAAATTTAGCTTATTTTCTTGCATATGATTTCATAGAATCATCTCTAAATGGATACCACTGACTTAAAACTCCCAGACCAATTTTGCAAACAAGCGTGGCTATTTAGCAGCTACTGTTCCGTGCACTTTCAGAAAATCATTTCCAAGAGCTTCTAAATCATCTTGGCATTTCTAAATATTTGAATACTTAAGAAGAAAGCAATATGCCACCCATGTAAGGGAAGAAGAAAAGGGGATGGAGGCGGAAGAGAGCAGGCAAATAGGAGAACTAAAGGCACTAATAATAAGATGGGAAGAATACTGAGGCAGAAGTGTGAAAAGTTAATGCCTGTACTGTCACCTCCCTTCCTCTGAGAGTTCCTGCATTTAGTGTCCACTCAGCAAAAAGAATGTCCATCTTAATAAATTCAGTACAAAATCTAATGTCCTGTTTTTAAAAGCCCATAAACATAGATTTTCACTATTTCACCAGATTTTGTTCTCTAGAGGCTCAGGGTGTGACTTGAATTTCCTTCTGCTGGCACAGTGGGGTGGCAAAGGAGAAGTGAGGACTGTGAGCTGTGTAAGGCAATGTACATTGATTGGCATGATTGGCTCTTAAAGAATTGATTATAGTTTGGTGTCAGGGCTCATCTCAAGCCATGCCATGTCACTTTCAGCAGTTTCTTGCTAAAGCTGTGGGAGTCTTTAATTGATTGGCCGGATTCATTATAATTGTGGGGTTTCTGCCATCTGTCGGTTGTGGTGTTCCCAGAAAAATACCCTGGTTGCTGAGTTTAGAAGAAAGGAGTGATGGTGCAGGTCCAACAAGACCAGTGGTAGTTCATGAAGATGTATGTGCAAGCGGTGATGAGCACAGCATTGTCTTCTGACAATGAACTTACATCAGAGGAAGTGTAGAAGGATCACTGTTATGAAAATTGAGTGTCCAGGACTCCTTCTCTCTGAACAATATCTCAACCAGCTGTGGTCAAGAAAGATGGGAAGGCCCAATGGCCATTTGTTATAACCCTCTGGATAGTTTCCAGATTTTCCAGTTCATGTCCAGAGAGGGGATTTCCACTGCCATTTTCTAGCAGGAAGTGAAAAGGTCTCCTTCCACCCCACAAAATCCCTTTGATCTCTAAAAGACACACATCTGGTGTAAGTTCAAGCGACTTCTCAGTTGCCTTATGTCAGCAGCCCACAGGCTGCAGCCAGTCAGGCTCATTTTTCTTGGACAAATGTTATAGCCAGAGTTTGGAATTAGGAGAGCACATAGGCTGGCAGGGCTCACTTTCTCTGATGGTATCACTTGCCATCCTTCACATGAGATGGTGTCTGGGAGTGCCCTGGATCCTGCATCTCTGTATGTTTGGACTGCTTATGTCTTAAGCAGCAGTAATCATCTTATGCAGCTGCAGGTAATGCTGAGGCTCTGGCCATTCATCAGGTGCTACTAGTACTTTTCAGTTTTCACTGCGCTATACAGGCCTCCCAGGGTTTATAATGTCATTGAAGATGAAGATGGTTAATAACAAGCATCAGCAATGCCTTCTAAGGAACAGAACCAGCTATAACTGTTGCCTCAAAATAAAGGGTTAATGTCTAACCTTCTTCTAAGTTGGAAACTAGTCAATAAAATAAATCCTTAAGAATTTTATTCCTTTCCTTCTTAATTCTCCTGTCTAGATTTCCTGAATGATAGCTTAATAATTTATTGCCTACCCACTCATTATTTTTTTTCTTTTCCTTAACACTCAGTAGAGAAGTATTTATGATACTCAGACTCTCCTTCCCACAACATTCTTACTAATTTTTACTTAACTTAAAATTACTAACCTTGTCTCATCTAGTCTTCCAGTTGGAAATAATAGTCAAGCCTGTAGGGCTGGTCTCTGCAAAAATTAGCTCCCCTTGAACTCGTTATTCCCTTGTATGGTCTGCAAGGTTCAGCTTTCAGAAAACAAAGTGAATTTACATGGGTCAGCTTTGTCAATTACAGCCTTATGTTCAGGGCACCACAGCAATGGGGAGGCATAGGCTGAGATTCGCTGAGGGGAAAGGTGAATGCATGATGAATAAGCCTGATTGACATGACTGATCCATGTCTCTTGAACAAGCCATGTTTTGCAAATCGTATCAGACATTGTAGGAACTATCATATTTTGAAACAGTCATCTGTAAATCCAAGTGCAGTGCTGCTCTTCTAGGTGTGTAGGACTCCAGGATCTGGTTTTAAGTTAGACAGGTCCATGGTCTTCAAAACTCATGTAAGTCTGTTGGCCTCTCCTGTGTCCTCCTCCATCTCTGTTGGATTCCTGGAGGTCCAGGCTGAGGAGAATGTTACCAGTAAAAAGGTAAGTTGCTAATGTCTGTGTTGCATCACTTAAAAAATAGAAAAACAAAACTCTCAGAATTGTGTGACTGCAAAGAAATTATGTGTGAGGTAGTAAGTGCAGCATGACTGGCATTACTCCTAAGCTCCATGAATATTACCTCTATTTGAGGATGCCACAGTTCAATTGCTTGAGTGAAGAAGGCAGGCACTTTTTGGAGCCAGCAGCCGTAATCTCACATTTGTGAGCTGGGCAGCAGGACAACTTTGTTTCCTGAACATTTCATTATCACAGCACTTTCCTTTTCCCCATCTCTTTCACTTGCCTGTCCTGCCTCCCCTGCTGCCTCAGCCTGATTTATTTGATTTATTCTGAAGTCACTGGGGAAGCTCAAGTTACAGCTTTGAAGTACACAGTGACTTAAGGGTCCTTGGCATGCACACACTTCCCCTGCCTAAGTTGCATCAGGCTTTGCCCACTCTCAGAGAGGCCCTTTCCTGAGTAAGGGAACAGACTTTTATGGCTCTTGATCTTTACAAATTACCTGTGAGCCATACACCAGACTTCAGGTTTTCAGCTATTTAGGTCTGGGTTTTTTATTTATTTTCAGGCATAAGGCATGCATAGCAAGGTTAGTTTTTGAGCTATACAAATTTATCCAGTTAACATCCTAAGCAATAATAAAAGGAAATACACTATGCAAAACAATTAATATGATCCTGTTCTAAAAATGTATTTTCTTTGTTGATGGGCACATTTGTTTTCAAATTCACAGATGTGACTTTCCACAAACATAGCCATCTTATGCATCTTCCACATGACTGTTTCTTTGAAAATGTCTTCCAGAAAACCGAAAGAAAGAAAAAGTATTTATATACACAAGTCATCAGAGTAACATTGAGGGAGATTTGCACAACTCTGGACAGCAAGCATAGAATTACCATCATAACACATTTTTCCTATGGTGAAGTGGTTGCTTTGGCAATTTTTTTTTCTCTTCTATTTAATGCATAAGCAAACCTATCATTGACAGTGATTAAATATTCAAAATAAGTTATATACAAGATTGTTTTATTGTCACTGCAGATATAAATATGAATAGTTTTTTCAGCCATATAAAAATCTACAGGTTATGTTTACAAATGTGAATTCTATCTTACTCTGGAAAAAATTGTAGATTGGTTTTGGTTTTTTTCAAGATAGTTATGAAGTTGCTTCATAACCTTTCTAGCTCATTGGAACTGAACTTGTTATTATTCTCTTGAAACTTCTCTTGAAAGCACAAAAACCTAATCTAGATTTTTTAACCCTTTGTCATAGCAGTCAAGATGTTTTGGATGACAAAAATTATCTCTGCTCATGCTTTTCATAAAAGCAGAAGCACGATTAGTACCCCTTTGTTCCGGTTAGTGCAGACATCATGTGATAGGTGAAGCTCTTGTAGATTGGATTTATAACCACATTCCAAGTGTCAGAGTTTGTGCTGAGGAGATATGGAAAGATTAGAAGTACATAAGTACTTCTACATAAGTACATATTGCAAGAAACCTATTGTGCTTTCCATGCATAAATCCTTAACCTTGGCATAGTGTGACAACTTTTCTCAAATAAATTGGCAGTGCTATACTACTAAATTGCCAGCCTATGTAGAGATTTGTATGTAGAATGTTTATGTTTTTCTCCACTGAAAAATATGAAACATTTGGAAAATACTTAAAAATATGAAAGTATTCCACTTACTAGCACTTCTAGCCAAAACACCAGTGCTTTCTTGAGTATTTGTTTCTTGTGGTGTACAAATTGTGTATGGAATGCTGGGCATAGCAACATTTGACAAGAACACTTCATCTGAGTCATGCTTTCCTGTCAGAGTGCTTGAGCTTGAACTCTTCTGGGTTCAGAAGGCAGTTTGTTCTGAGCCTCAGCAGCTGTGTCTGGCAGGAACTAGTCCTCTGGCTGGCTGGTACACTGTGCTTCTGCTCTGCCTAGGGGAAACCTTGCCTAAAATGTGCATTATAAACTCACACAATTTTAGCTATTTGAATCTGCCAGGATATACTCAGCAATTAGGAAGTTTTCTGCTGACACCTTGACCAAGTGCTGGAGGAAGCATTTTGATATGGAGTGTATTATGCTTCCTTTAGTTTAACATTCAAATAGCAATAAGCCTGCATGGAAAACTCTAGGTAGCTCAGGTTAAAAAAAAAAAAAAAAAAGGGGTTTGTTGGGCTCTGGATCCTATTTTTTATTTTTCAAATACACATGACAGTTCAGGGACAAACTGATTTGAAAACTTCTCTGACAGAACCCTGCTGAGCATTCAGCCTGTGGGATGTGGGATGGGAAACAACTCACCACACACATACCCTCGTGCCCAGAGCACTTTGTGTACACACAGCTGTTGCTTTCAGAGACAATCAACTAATGCCTCTGGGAACCAGCTTCTGAATCAGCAAGGCTTGATTGTGCCCCACTCCTTGAATTGTTGAAATACAGTATGTCTGCAGGACCTGCTCCAACCTTGTGTAGGAAATTATGAAGTGGGCCATAAGTGTGCAGTAGTTTCAATGCCTCTGCTAATTTCAGTGTTGATGAAATCTCTTGCATTTCCTTTGCTTTTTCCAGGCATGGGCCCTGGTGAATTATGTGGTGAATTACGGAGACTAGTTAATTATTAGGTAGGGACTAGCTTGTTAGCAAGATAAACTGTAATAAAGCTAGAAGTGTAACACTTGCTTACAGGATGTAATGAAGACATCAATTGTAAGAACTGGTGAGATACATTTTTTATGTTTACAAGATAGGCTTAATACTGAGAAACATATTTTTTTTCAAAAGAGATTTGTTAATCTACTGCTAGTGTTCATCAGGCTCCATGAAACCCGATAAAGAGGATCATGTTCTCCAGTTTGACCCTCAAAATCTATGAATTTCTGAACTGTCTTTTGTAGCAAGTGGTCCTTTCATTCTATTAAACTAGTTCTAATTATTTATATTTATCTTCTTGGGTGAACAGTACTTGGTTATGTGTGAGCCCATGAAACTAACTATCTCATGTTATGTCCAACCTGATGCTGAAATCTCTCTCTTTCCAGAACTTTCATAGTTGCTATTGAGGGCAGACAGAAGGAAAACCATGGGCTGGATTTGGATTTCCGTGCCAAGAGGCCTGTAGGACAGAAGCTCTTTTTACTGAGAGAAAGCACATGATATTAATGAGATGTGCAGTAATGCATTTTCAATTCCAAAACTATCCCAGAGAGACGTGCTTCAAGGATTAATGGAAAGCAAAACACTAGTTATGTTGTTAAATTTCATTTACTTTCCATCTTATCAGGACTTACAAATACAGAAGTTATTTATATTTTCAGGATGTGTGATATTTCATTCTCTGAAGTGGTTGTTCCTTGAAAATTTGCCTGATGAGGTAAAAACAAAGACTAAATAAGAGAAAGAAATATCTATATTTCATGGTAGGGACTTCCTTTTCAAGGCTTGTATAGTGCTGAGAAAAGGCAAGAAGGATTTTTCCTTTAATTGAAAGTAAAGCACTAGTTAGTTAATTTTGTTTAACCTTGCATTTCACTGCAGAATAGTTCCCAAAGTTAGATAGGTTGGCCAGGAGAGTAAAAAAAGCGCACTACTTACTTGCCTCTCATTTCCCCTGTTGTTTTCATGAGCAATTTCATATCCCCTGTGATATCAGCTAAAAGAACATCCCAAAGTATGCCCTAAAGCCTTAACAAATCAGCAGAGGACTGCTTCCACTGAAATTTGATTTTGGCCTTACGTTTCTGTTTAGCAGAAGAAAGTATATAAGATGACTTTTTTTGGTGATGAAAGTTTTGGTACAAAACTTTTCAGCTTGACTCTTTTGGAAGTGCACTACTGCTAGCTGAGCAAGGCAGGATGCTCTGAATATTCACCAGCTTTCTTTAAACTATTTCCAAAAGAGAGATCTGTCAAAATCAACATTTTCATGCAGATGGAAACAGTTTTGTTTTTTTCTATGAGAAGATACAAAGGCCCGGGGGCATTCTCAGTAACAGGAAAATTATTTGCAGTTGGTCAGACAAGCTGTCTGACTCAGGTAATCTACAGTTCATCAGGTCATGTGGTTGAAACTGAAGTCCAAGATGAGACACTCTGTTCAGTTAAAATGCATTGTAATGATTTTTTGAGCATGTGCATGGACCAGTGTGTATGTTTTTCCATGAGAGAATCGGGGATTATTTGCTCTATGTGTGCTAAGGTGTCTGCAAAACCTTTGGACAAGCAGCAAACCAAACTGAAGGACAAAGCAGACATTTCATTCATCAATTTACTTTAAGCGGGGGGTGGAGTGAGAAGGACAAACTATTTCAGGAAAGAAGACACAGATGTTCTACATTAAAAACCAAGAGAATTTAAAGAAATACTCCTTTAGCAGATGACTAGTATCAAAATACCTAAGAGAGGGGTATCCAAATAACTACTGGTGAACAAAGTCACTAAATATTTCTCCTGGAAGAGGGTGAGAGATGCATTTAGCATTCTCATTAGCAATCACCAGTGGCTGACCAAGTGTTTTCTCATCAGCAGGGCTGGGAGAGGAAAGACTTACCTTGTCATTGCATGACTGGAAGTAATAGGAGAAATTTTCAGTGATTGTTTATACTGTAGGTGCATATTTCTAATGGAAACCCAAGTCATGCAGTGTTAAGCTGTGTATCAGCACACAGTGCTAGATGAACCCCTGTCCTGAGATTTCTAAACGAGATTTAAAAACAAAAGCAGGAAAAGATGTTTGTCCCAGTTGCTGCCCTGTGACTAAATCTCTTGGTCTCTCACAAATTAACCAGTGCCATTGCCTACTTTTGCAGGTGGTGAGACAAAGGAAAGTCTAAACCCAGTGTAATCTGGGTAGGAAACTGTTCTGTAAGACTGTTGTGAAGCAATCAGCAGAGCTGACTTCTTCACCAAAAACAAGTGACACAGCATTCCCTCAGCAGTACCCCACATCAAGCCCCAGGATGGGCTGCTGGGTTTTGCTGCTACCCTGCTAGCAAATTGCCCCACAGTGCAGTGGAGGAGGGCAGGAAAAGGACCAGTGCTTAAGCTTCGATGATGCTGGTCTATTTTTTCTCATCTTTCTCCCCTAGCCAGGCAACTTCCCTGAATGTTCCGTACAAAAAGGTCCAGCAAATCTCTAGTTAATGCCTACATGTGCTTCTGATTATCTCTTCCTCCTCCTCCCCCTCCACTGAAAACTGTGGTTTGTGTGCAGCTCAGAGAAAGCAGTCAGAGGAAGTACAGGGCTGTTTTAGGGAGCTGCTGATTTTCTCCAGTTGTACAATTCTTGTACATATATAACTTGTATATAACTTTACTGGGCATTTCTTCCTGGACAGGAAACTAGCGCACAAAAAGAACAAGCAGCAATGGCATGTCTTTAATCATCTCCTCTCATTGCTTGGTCCAAGAGCCATGAGATCTTAAGCCCTGCCTGTAGACCATTGCCATGGGCACCACTTGGGAGCTCAGCCCTGAGTCTGATCACTCATCCTCTACTTACTCACTTGAAGAACAGGAATTTTGCTTCACCACAGCATCAGGATGCACCACTTTCATCATATGTTCAAAAATTCTTTGATACCTCCAGTATTTTTTTCTATTTTCCCATGTGTACCGGTGAAGTCTCCACCAGACTTCAGTGAAGTGGTCAGCAGAGCCAACTTCTTCACCAAAAATAAGTGACCTGGTCTGTTCTCCACCATGTGTTTGTAGGAGTCATTGCTAACTGGGAAAAACCACAAGACACCTAAATCATAAGTTACAAAAAGTTGTATTTGAAGAAGTGGCAGGTGCTGATGCACAGGTTTTATGCTTGCTCTTTAGAAAAATGTTTCTTCTCCCCAGGAAGAGAGAAATTACCTTTGAGAAGGAGACAAGGTTTGTCAGGAAATCAAGATTGATAGGGAATTATCCTGTGCTTAAAACAAGCATCTTGAGAGCTGGAACAGAAGTCAGAAGATTGGTGGTGGTGTGTTTGTATGAATTGCAAAACCGACAAGAAAAGGGCTAGAGGTCACAAATGCCAAAACACCATTTCCAGTCCTCCCTTCCTACTTCATTTCCCTGTGTATAGGAAAATAAGTAGCTGATTATTGTGTTACAAGACAAGGAAAAATCCCTCACAGGCAGTCGTATCTCATCAGATGGAATTGCTTGGAGAGAGTCTCCAACTGTTGCAGCACGTGTCCTTCCAGCTGGATAGAAGCTTTCCCTGTTATTTGTACTATAATAACATTTTATAATATATTTTAGAAATGCTTGGAATATCAGCTGACATAAGATCCTTACCATATCATTTGCATGTCTGGGGAGAGAATATTCTGTGGTGGCTAAAGCCTGCATATAAACTATTCAAAATTACTCAAAGATCCACAAACTCTTCCCATAGTATGCTGATAGCAGTGGTTTCACCTGGTCTTTTGGGTGCAATTATGTGGAATTATATCAAGAAGAATTTTTAATCCACCCCATTACTTCTGTGAACAGTATTGTCCATAAGTACCACTGCAGTTTCAATCTGACTTGAAAATTCTGATGGGTTTTCTTGAGAGAAAACAGCTGTTGAGTGAAATTTAATTCTTTCTGCTTGTGTTTCTAAAAAAAACTCTAAAAACAAAAATACCCCTTAACCAAAGTTTTTGTTGTAAAATTTAAATACTCAAATCAAAAATTGTACTGGTTTACACTGAAAATAATGTTTGTCAGGGGCTTCATTTTACTCCTTTTTATGAGAGCAGGGGAGAAATAATTTTATGATTTCTACAAAAGTAACGACTTTTTAAAAGCTCCAGGTCTGTTCAGAATTGTACATTAACTTGGCTCTGGTACTTTCAAAAAATATCCATCTGCAGGTAATATGTTCCCTGGTGGAACTTATGGCCTGTCTGGAGGGAGGGAGGGTATGATGGGAAGGGGAGCAAAAGGAGAGTGACATACCCTCCTCCAGTGCTTGCCCCTGTTTGCAGTCCCAGCACGCAGTGCTCAGGCCTGCCTTGCTGCAGCCCTGCACTGTGCTGGAGCAGAGCTCCCAGACAGCCTCACAAAAGACTGCAACAGCACGTCCCCATCTGCTCTTGATTACCGCGCAAAACGAGCCAGCCTCATGTCAGCAGGGGCCAGCACCCTGGAGCTTCTCCTGCTCAACAAAAGTACTGAACAATCTCCAGAGCTGGATGGCATCCAGCCTCCAAGAGGCTGGGAGAAGTATCCCCTTTGAAGATTCTATAGGTTCGATGATGCATCCTTGAGAACAGCACTGTAAAATTTACTGGTTTGTAATGGGGAGTCATTACCCAGTGGAAGCTTTATGGCATTATCAAGCACACAAACAAACAAACATTATCAAAATGTCATGATCAAAAAATATTAGAGGAATGAAGATAAAGGTGAGCTTGTCCACAATACCTGAAGTCTACCTGCACCATGGCAATTCATTTTAAGGACCACATATACATCAAGTGTGAATCTTTTACTGTGGGATGGAGTTACTTGGCAGCAGGAAAAGGGAAAAGGGAAAGGGAAAACAGTATTTCTGGCTTGGAAAATTTATCTATTTTTACCTTGTTTTGAATCAAATTATCAAGGATACAAAATATTAATATGGGTTAAAAAGTCTTAGAGTCTTGCTTAAACAGCTACATTTACTTGATGGGGTCTGGCAGAAAATATGTAGTGATAGCTGATTCTGTTATCAGGCAAAAACCTGGAGCATGAATGTCAATAGTGTCAACCCTTCTAACTTACAACACAGTCTCTCTTGTACACTGACCTGCCTGCGCCTTTAAGTCTTGTTTTTGTAGCTGATGAATTGTAAGCAATGGCTGGCTTTGCAATTGCACTGAGCCAGATAGAAGCACATTACACCCAAACTTCACTCTTTGAATTCCTGACTCCCCACGGTGACTGCAGTAGCATTTGTCAGCAGAATGATTCTGATGCTCCATAGAGCCAGAAGAGAATTAATACTAGAGAGGCTGGGTTACAAAAACAAATGAACTTTCAAATTCTGCTAAATGGAAGAAACGAGATCATTAAGAAAGACAGACTGATGTATTTAGTCTGACGACGACGCAAATAGCCAGAGCATCATCTCATCCATTAGATGCTGCCTTTGTTTCCATTTCTGCTATAATTCTATTTTTTTCATCAGTAGGTGCTCTAGATTTGGTAGTGTTAACTGTAGGTAGAGATCTGTCAAATATAAATACAAAAGCCACTGATCATCCTAATTATTAGAGTTGTTGCAGTACAGGGGTTTATATGTCATAAAGCAAGATTGGGACACCTCAAATGTAAATTTCCAATAGCCTTTGAGCCCATAGAAAAATTAGAAGAATTTGACACTATCAACTATATTCTGTAGTGAACTATATAAGCTAATTAACAGCAGAGAACTTGCAAATAAGATTCAAATCCTTGAGAGCCATAAAGGAAAACCCAGCTGACACAGAACCACACTTTTTCTGGCATGATCTCCAGCAACTTATGTCATGATTTTTAATATTAGTATTTCTGGTCACGTCCAACTTGTGTCAAGTTTTAACCTTCTGCCATTATCAGGTGCAGAATCTCAGTTTGAGAGAATGTGAAGAAAGTAACTCGTAATCACTGGGACTAATTGCCAGTTCCCTCCCTTTCAGGTGATTTCCACTTTGCACATTTTGACTTTATGCCTAAATACTATCAGAACTACTGTGCAAGTCGTGCTGAACGGAATACTAATATCTACATGAAAGACAAGTAGTGTGCATAACCTATCTTCAGGGAAGATTAAATCTAAGCATAAGCCTTATGACTCCAGGTAAGAAAGAACCCTTGAAAAATAGAACATGACCTGTGCTTAATTTTCGCAAATATGCGTACACTCAGACCCACCTTTCACTGATGACTCCCCTCTGTCTGAGGGGCCAGTATAAGAGGGCAAACAGAGTTACTCCTTTTCCTCTAAAGAAGAAATGAGTATAGTTCTTTTGCTTCCACAGACTATTTTCCACCAAACCAGCTGAAATGAAGGGCTACCTTCTATTTAATTCAGATGAAAAAGGATGACAGGCTTTAAAGCTGCTGAGGGACAGGAGCAGTCATCTAACTGTTCTCATCATGCGCAGAGAGAATGTGATCACATGCACTGAAATAAACAAACAAACAAGATATGCACTTATGATAATATCTTTTAGTTGTGCCAGGGTTGAAATGTTGAAAGATTGAACTGGCATTACCTCTGCCCATGAGACCTGTACAGTATGGAAGCAGTATTCTTACTTCCCCTTTTACACAAAAAAAAAGTACATGCAGAGGAACATTTCTTACTATACTTAATGGAACAACACTTGGCTCTTGTTCTCCCTTATTCATGCTTAACATTGTAGTTTTCGGCAGCAGCATGAGAAGACAGTATAACAAAGGCTCCTCAAGTATTCAGATTTTAAAACAAATTCTCTTTGACTGTCTCCAGCTCCCTATTGTATTAGTAAATATTTTAAGCCCAGATTTGGCACTGGACTTAGGGACAAGCCTAAAACAAAGAGTATATTTACTTCCTAGTATCTCCAGTGCTTTTAAAACTAAACATGTTTACCATTAACTATAGGCATGAATCTTCCACGAGTGAGTGGTATAGAACTTGTTCCAAAGCCTTGTGGAGTCAAGAAAAAGGGTTACATTAATATTCTTGGTTTCAAAACAGACCCCTAAAGAGAGAGCCTTGCTACTTCAGTGTGGAAATTTACCAGAAAGGAACTTCAAACTGCATAGGAAAAAAAAAACAGAATCTCTGAGGTTCTCCGGAGAATCTCAGTTTGTAGTGAGGATGAGACTGTCTTAAAACACTTTACTGCTTGACTTCACTGTCTTCACAGTCCTCAAGAGCTAAAGCTAGATCAGAGTCCAGCATTTCTAGAAATTCAGTCTTTATAGTCCGCAAGTCAGTAAATAGATTACACTTTCCTACAGAGACAATCCACTAGAGTGCAGGCTTTATCCGCAACTAAAAGAAAATAAATAGTCAGGAGCTATTCATGCTTCTCTGTTGCATGTAGAACAGCCAATGATTACCAAATGACTCCACAGCAGAGAGAAGAGCACGGAGGGCCAGTGCATTTCTATTTCCAGGGAGATGCTGCTGCTGGCAGGTCCTCTGGATGCATGCCAAAGCACAGATCAGCATCTCTCTCCCACAGTGTCCTCTCTGATTTTAGGGTGTTGCAATTTTGCTAGGGGTCCTCCTCTGAGTCTGGCTCATTCTTAATTTCTCTACTTTTGTCCCCCTTGTTACGGGTAATGGTAGCTATGGTGTTAGAAGTTTCTGTTTCTAGTAAAGTTTATGAATACTTTTTGTCCAAAAGCATTTTTGAGAAATGCATCTTTGCCAAAACTCTTTATTTTATAGAAGCACTTCAAATTCAGGAAAACATTCCTTTTTCCCGTTTTAGAAAAGACACTGTAACCTTTAATTTCTCTTAACTTTTTTTTTTTTTAAAGAAAAATCTGGTTTTGGTCTTTGTTGTTCTTCTACTTCTTGCTTTTTTTAAAACATACTTATCTTGGAAAGTGAGGAAAGAGCATTGAAAACCTAGAAGGAGAGGGATGGGAGTAAACAAAGAAAGCAGGGAGGAAACCCTCTCTCCTTTCACTTTCCACTCCCCCATGTTTTTTTTCTGACCTGTGTTCTCTCATGGAAAAAGAAGCACAGCCTCCAACATGTTTATAATTTAAGTCAGCTTCAAAAAAGTGAATGCAGGGCCCTTCACATCTCCCTGCCCAGATGTGCAGAAATGGGCTGCACAGCTGTTTAGCCCCCTGCCAGCCCGCTCCAAGTCTCCTGGAGCAGCGACCTGGCAGTGTCAAGAGCCCCCATGTCTCATGTACCTCCCAGGCCTGTCAAGATGTCAATTCCCCAGACTGGTCATGGTTTCCTCAGCCACAGCTCTCTTGCTGCCCCATATTCTTCCTCACCTAGGTAGAATAAGGCCCCTGAACGAAGCCCACTAGGTTTTATGTGATCCCATTAGATGCATATGTAGGGTAGTTTGCTGCCTGGAGAAAAGTATGAGTGGTTTCAGATTGTGTGTCCACAAGCAGAATTTAATTTACAGGTTTTCTGGACACTATTGTCTGTCAATTAGTGGCCATAGAAAGAATATGATATTCTGTGAAGCAGAAATACCATGTTTCGCCTACAAGAGCTTCCTGCCATGATAAATTTTAAGGTGATCAGGGAGTCTGGTTTAATAGAAGTCCACAAGCTTGAGGCAACGAAATTTCATTTTCAAATAACAGTGAAAAAAGTACAAACAACAGTGGGTGAAGTAATTGAAGAGGTCACCATGACATGGCAAATCTACCTCTATGCTTATGAAAGCAGTGGAAAATGAACTTTCATCACTGCCGGTTTATGGGGCTGCCATTAAAAAATAATTGCAAAGTAAGTTCATCTGGTAGTGTAAATGTTTAACCCTAGCAGATGACTAAGAACCACACAGTCACTTGCTCACTAGAGCCAGCTGCCACTGGGGGATGGGGAGCAGAGTCTGAAAAAAGGCAAAACCTGTGGATTGAGATAAGAACAGTTTAATTATTGAAATAAAATAAAATAGAATAAAAGTAATAATTGTAATGAAAAGGGCCACTCTGGTGAGGAGGAGGTTAACTTTCAAGAGAGAAATGTGGCTGCTACAGGGCTAATAAAATACTTGCACTTAGCTTTTCATATCATTAATTTCTCAACTTTTTTTCTGCTGCAACCCCAGCTGCAGCTGGTAGCACTCACACACCATCCCACTGATTCCTGTGATTTTGCAGCTCAGTGGATGGTAGCATTTAGATGTGTAGCAGGCTGATTTGTGGGTGTGGAGATGGCAGCAAGCTGTGAAGTGCTACCATTTGGCAGTCATCTTGTGGAAACCCCATTATTAACAAGCATGAGTGCACATCTATTGTGTTAGGAGCATTCCTTGGAGCCTTTTGCTAATTTCACACCTTGATTCTTTGTAATGATGAAGGTGCCTTTCACATTTTGTAAAGTGTAAGCTCTGGTGGTGGTGGCACTGCTCATTTCAGTCTTGGCAGATAGATTTGGAATAGGGCTATTACTTTCAGTTTTGACAAAATTAATTCCCACTATTAACATTTATTGATCACATCTGCTGATTTTGCATCTCAGTTTCTTTCTAGATTTCCATCATCTGGTTTTCAAAATCATAACTTTATGTTTGATTGTCAATGATTCTTTTTCGTTTATATTTTGTTTTACTCTTCCACACCATTACTGGACTGCCACAATTTGGGCTTGATGTCTCTGCTTAAGTCTCCTTGCTTTGCAACTTGATAGAAGACAGAGAGAAAAGGTTCTTCTGCTAACTAGAAGAGAATGCCATGAAAATTAATTTTGCCAAAATCTCGTTATTTTTATTGTTGTCTCTGATTTTTAAATTTCTGTGTACAAACAATGGGACTTTGGCTCTAAATAACCATGCAACTGGTTTGGATATCAGTGATAAGAAAACAATATACTGAAAATTGTCCTTGAATGATTTGAACTGCATTCAGTGCAAAAATAAAGTATCTTAAAACTTACCTCAGTCTCAAAGCCCAGTGAGACTGAGGTTTTTGCCTGTTGTTTCTAGAGAGGTTCCCATTGTTGCAATATGAATAAAGATATTTATTAGAATGTCTTTATTCCACATTAGGTCATGGGGAAAATATTTTAAAACAATGGGCTGTGAAGACTGCACATTACTGGTTTTTGGTTTGGGTTTCTTTTTTAATGGAATATGCATTTCTGCTAAAGTCAATCTGGCTAACAACCATTTAAAACAGGTATTTTTACTGCATGCTGTAATAAGAATTCCATATCATGTCCAGTATGTACTTTTAAAACTTGAACTCCTAGTGCCATTTTCTGTACTTCTGCTATGCAGCTTTTTTACTGGGGGTTCAGAAAAGCCAGGAGTTTCATGTTTACTGTGAACACAAAGTGGCTTGATGGATCCCAAATCCACTCTAGCTGAGTGCCGGTGAGTGAGCAGAGGAAGCACTGCTACCAAGAGATGCATCAAGAGGCTTGCACCAGGTTATGTGTGGAAGTATGATTGCAACACGAGTCTGGATGGGAACAGAGAGCCTGCATATCTCCCCTTGTCCCTTCCCCACCGTCTGTGCTGAGGGTTCTGATGCTGACCTCTACCAGCCCAGTCCAGCAGCCCAGGTCAGAGCCCCCTGCAAATGCAAACCTGCTGCAGAGGCTGTGCACACACCTGCACTGGGCTGCTGGGCCACCACGGGCTGCAGCAGAACAGAACAAAATTGCACATTGCCAGGAGGGTGATGGAGAGGGCTGGAGAACACGGAGAGAAAGCAGAACAGGAAAGCAGCTGGCTGCTTTTTTTTATTTTACTTTTTTTTTTTTTCAAAAGGAAGATCTTTTATCCTTCCTACAACAATGTTAGAGGTGCTGCTGTGGTGCTGAAAGGGAAGAGGGACGCATAATAGAAAGGTGAAAGGGACACTTGATAAAGGAAATTCATACCAAGGAGAGAAAACCTGGAGCTGTTTCAAAGCAAACCTCCCCTTAACTATGGGGAGCTGGCCTGTGAGTCCAAACAGGCTGTGCAATTTGCTGTAGCTCATATCCTCTAATTTAGCCACTAGGTGTATTTGTACAAAAATACAGAACTAAAAGCAATTCAGAGCATGTCAGGAAGTGAAGTTGAGTATGTGTTTCTTGGGACTCTGTCTGGTTGAAGTACACTTAAATGGCCATTTGGGAATATAGGTTTGGAAAACAGCATAGCCAGCAAAAGGAAAAAAAAATATTTTTACTTCGGAACTCCTCAGTCATTAGTGAGCTGTGCTAGAAGCACTAATGAATTACCATTTCAAAAGCTTGTTCAGAAGCTGTCTCCACAATGTGGCAATAGTACTGGTTTGAATACCAGGGAAAAAGCACATTTTTCAACTTAAGAATAGTCAGAGGAGTACTGAAAAATATCTGGAGGCGCAAAATCCTTGTTTGTTGCAAGATTTGCATTCATCTGTCAGGCTTTTTTTTCCCCTGTCTGTCAAGCAGTAATTCATAGACATCCTCATCAATCCTATTATTTTTAGAGGGACAACACACAGAGACCAGTGATGCTAAAAGAATTATTATCCTGCACTTCCTTCTGCAATCAGGAAAGAAACCACTGCAGTGTGGATTGTGGTGAGAGCTGACACTGATTTTGTGGGCCTTAGCAGCATTTTGAGGCAGCAGGTTGCTGCTGCAGGTAGGGATTATTTGTATAAAGCCAGTGCCCTCAAGTGTGCTAGATCCACACAGTGTGCAATGCTGAATGAAGTAAACAGTAAAAATCATGTTTAAGGGACAAAAACAGAAGTGAGAAATAAGAAATAAGAAACCACAAATGGGAACCAACAGGAAAAGACTCCAAAACAGCAAGATCACATCAATCAGGATAAAATGCTGTGCTTTTAGCCCCAGTGACCTCACTCTCGTTTGGTCCTCCACTATTACCTCTCTCAGTGCCATTTCCTGAAAAGGTCAAGCTTCTTTACCTTAGTCACTTCATTCTCACAATATTTCACTCACAGATGTTGCTGGTGCTCTCCACATGGAAATGAGCACCCTGAGCCTTAAAATAAGGTCACCCACACTCACCATCACAAATGTGAAATATCAAGCACTGTCAAACTGCAAAATGCGTTTGGTTGGAGCCCACATCTGGTTTAAGGAGATTGCACCTGCATCAGCTACAAACTTTAAATTGGCTTATTACTGGGGGTACAGTTTGTGCAGGAGTGCTGGAGAGGTTTTTCATGTATCTATACACACAGGCATGGGATTTAAAATTTATAATAGATGCAGGGGGTTGGTTTGTTGTGGTTGGAGCTATTCTGTATTATTTTTTCATTTTGCTGGTGCATGCTAGAGTACAATGTTAAATGCTGTAGCTTGCGAGAGTTTTTATAGAATTTAGGTACAAAACTCATTGAGAGGTTATCTGATCAGCGTATCTGATCAGACATAAATGGATATATAATAGATCATTTTTAATATAGTTCATATATTAGTCCAAAGTTGACTGTTATCAATTTGTCTATGGTTCATAGGCTGTAGCTTTTACCTAGAATAGGTACTACATTCGTCTGTAGTTAATAAATAACTGACATAGTTACAGTATCTGTTATTGACATAAGAATATTTGCAAATATTAAAGCAACTTGTATAATACCTGTAAAAGCTTTCATTTCCTTAATATCTGGACTAAATGTAATCATGAGTCACCTAATGGCCTGGAATGGTGTCCTTTGTACACCCAAACCCATAAGCTTATGAAGAGGATAGGTGAAGGGAAAAGTGGTGCAGTTTACTGAAGAATCCATTTCTGGCTGTTGTGTTTACTAGTAAAAATATTCCCAGCATACTGAAAGGCAATTATCTGCCATTGGCTGTGTACTGAAAATCTGTGGCATGGCAACAAAGACCATAATTCATATTTAAGAGGACAGGGTCACGGCTGTGGTCACTTCCCTGGGCTTTTGATCAGGCTTGTGAATGGAGTGAAAATTGCTGCAATGTAATGGACAATCTTGGGCTCCTGCAGTAGGGACAAACCTGGCAAACATTACCATCAGGGGGATTGGGGTCTGAGCACGGCCATTAAAATGTGAAATTTTAAGTACTTTCATGCTATCAGCATGAGCCTAATAGCAAAAAATTTGACATAGTTAGCTTTGCTTCTGCCTCTGTGGACATGGAGACACAAATTATTTATGCCCTACTGAAGGCATAATCAACAAGAATGCATTCAAACAAACAGAAGCAGCAAAATTACTCCTTTGGTTTTCATCTCCATTCTTACCTACAAGCCACCAGAAGAGCTGTTTGCTGAAGATGTTCTGATGACAGGATGATGCTGTTATGATAACAAGCTTTAACACATATCCCAGCTTTAACATGTGTACTTGGGAAAAGAGCACCGCTGTATTTCCGCACATGGAATACAGTGTAGGAGAAACAAATGGTCTTTCCTCAGGTTGACTGTGCATCAAATGAGCTGGGTAGGTATGGCCTCCCTGCAAGGTTGTCATATTGGTCTGAGACAGTATTCTCTAGGCCTGTTGATCCCCTAGTCTTGTTTGCTTTCCTGAGGTTAGGGGATTTCGTGTTCTGTTATGAAACCAAGCTTCCCAAAACACCATGAGTTTTCTAAATTTAGGTGCCATCCTTGGTACTGAGAATGTACAGATTTCTCTCCATTCTGGATGAATTTCCCCTTCATGTAACCATTTCAGGGTGACATGACATATTCATGAAGCAGTTAGTCCAGGCCAATATGTAGCTAAGGTATTTAACCCATCTTTCAATGTGTTTACTGTTCATCTACATCTCTTCTCTATCCAAAATTTGGAGCTCTGTTCCCATGCACTGGATTCCCTGAAACTTGTGTCACTCAGCTGGCCCATTTTCTTCTTTCACATCCCATGGGACAGTTCACAGTCAGGATGCAGAACAGCTGCTTATTGCAATTGTTCAGGGCAATTCTCTATGCACAATTCTTCAGTGAAACACCTGCAGCCTGGACAAGAACATCCTAGTATGTATTTCAGCCCTCACAGTGCTCCGTTTGTTAAAGGCCGTTTAAAATTACAAGGCTGCAGCTAAGGCTTGCCTGAGGGTAGTTGCAGAGGCCAGTTCTCTACACATCCTGGTCTAGAATCTGCTCTTCCCAACAAGCCCACAAAGAACTTCTCATTGTTGGCACCTTCCCCATGTTTCCTGGGGTTGAAAGAGGACTTGATTTACATTGAGTTTCAAACTAAGCAGATTGACATCAAAGCAACGGAAATCAGGCCCCAGTAAGTGGTTTATAAATGCAGCCTAAGTGTTTTGAATCAAAACAGTTCTTTCAGTGAATTTGGAGGGGTACGTCTGTTGTCCTTGTCATTGTTGGTTTCTGTCTTGAAAACACTGAAAGGTCACTTACATGAAATCCACTCAGGGGATCATTAGGAAAAAAAAGTTTCCATTCCTGAACAAAACCCTTACCGGTAGGTTTTTTCTGTTCTTTTTTTCCATGGTATTACTTGGAGAGGATAGTAATCTAAACAAGAAAGGTATGTATGGATTGTCTCAGAGAAACCTCCTGTGGGTTGTATTGTACAAAACTAAGGAACAGAAGCTCAGCTTGTGCCTGCCTTCTTCATCCCAGATGGAGAAGACAAGGCTTTGCTCTGCAGTCTTTGCAAACAGCCTTGAGACTGCTTCATACCCCTGAACAAAGAGCTTATGCAGAGGCACCCAGTGAGGACCAGATGTCTGACTCATAAAGTACTTAACTGAAATGACAGCAATATATAAGTTTGCTGGATGTTTGTTTTAGGAAATGTGTTATCTCTATGTGTATATCTCTAAGCTGTCAATGACAACATTTCCTTCCAAAGCTGAAAGAACAGTGTCTTTCTGTAGTACTGGTGCATCTATTGGCGGCACCAAATAGCAAAAAACAAATACAATGTTACAAGAGGAAGGAAAATTCAACAGCCTCTGACATAAACCTTCTGTATAGCTGGGCATCTCATGGATTACATGTGTATAAACACAGCACAGAAGAAGATAAATAAGACTTTAATAAATATTTTATATTACAATTTACCCAAAGAACAGAATTATTTAAAATCCAATCCTCATCCAGCTTTGACTTTTACAAATGGATATAGAATGTCTGATCAGCTGAACTAGAAACAGCAGGGTTGTAACTCAGGAGCCAATTTCTTTGTGATGTTCAAAAGAAACACTGTGCCTCAGAGCAATCTTGCCTTCTGTCTTCATCTGCCTAAAATGGCTGAGTAGGCACAGTGATGTCACCCTGCTGATGTGACCAGTAGGGGAAGGAAAAAATTTCCTGAAGGACGAGCTTAGACTTTGATAAACTGAGGTAAAGAATGAAGTCCAAAAACACACAGGTGCTTCTGTCTCTTTCTACCATTGAAACCCTTAAGACATGGACACCATGACTGGCTTAGTGGATATGAGAGTAAATGCAGAAGATTGTGCTTGCACCAGAGCCACTGCCCACCTAGAGGGAAGATGTCTGCTGAACATGGGCAATGGTGTGCTTTCTGCAGAAAGCCTGAATCATCTCCAGAAGCCTGAATCTCCATTTCACAGAAACACGAGGAATAGCAATATTCTTTGTAAACAGTCCTCCCCAGAATGGAGGCAGGTTTTCCCACATGCTCTGGCAATAGGAGAAGACTCTTACACTGATGGCCGTTATTTTCATTGCAAGCAGAAAGACAAGATCTGCTTATCCCCACATCAATGAAGGAACCAGGGGAGTTTTTTTTCACTCTGTCAAACAAGCCTATATAGAGGCTCAGGACAGAAAATCATTCTGATATAGAATGAAATTTCGTATGTATCTGTTCTCAAAACATTACAGATTTGGTAAATTATTCTTTCAGTTTCAGCTTATCTTTTCAAAATGTAAAATTCAAACAGTGTTTTTTTCCCTGAAGTTGATTTAGAAGACAACCTCCAAAGAATAATAATAATAATAATTTTAAAAAATCAGTCATTACTGAAACTCTTCTTTGAGCAATGTTGCCATTAAAGTGTTGCATTTTTAATAGCCATAAGGCAATGCCATATCCTTTTCACTGTGGCTAAGAACAGTCAGTGAACTGTAGCTCACTCATGAAGTAAGTGAAACTGTATAAATATTTGGTAAATCAGTCTTTACAATGAGCTGTCTGTCTAAGCAAAAGCTTCTGTTATAGTCCAGACAATACTGAGAACTTTCTAGCACTGACCTTAGAGAAGACATACTGCATAGACCAAATCCAAATATGACCAAGCTAAATGCAATCAAACCAGGAGTGCTTTCCTTTCATTAGAATTTCTCCCTGACCTCTGGATGACAAGGGCATAGGAAAAGGAAGCAATTTTTCTTCTGTCCTTGGGGAAAGAACATTCAAAAGAGATTTCCTGTGACTGGTCTACATCATCTCTCTGGTGCCTGATGTGAAACTCTGGAAGACCACCTATTTTAGCATCCATCAGAAGTATTTATTCACTTTTTCTCTATGAAGAGCCCTGTGTGAAATTCACAAAGCTTTAGGTAGGTACTGCAGGTAGTTGGATGGGATCAATCAAAATATTTTAGTACTTTAGAGAAAAGAACTGTCTTACTGGAACAATTGTTCCAAAGTCAGTCCTGATCTCCTTAAATTTTAAACTATTTCCCATCTTTTTCTTGCCAAAGGCTGTAAAGGTCAATTAATTAAGTTCAATGCTATATCCTTCTTTAAGTGTCTTTTTGAAAGTTTGAGAAGAGAAGGCATTTTTTTAATCTTACGATAAATTTAAAAATATATTTAGCACCTCAATTTTTGTCATTTTTACTTACCACATGCATTATAGAAATGACACTTCCTGTGTACTTCCAATGCTTTGAGTTGTGGCCTGTTTAATCATAGCAAGGCTATATGCCAAATCCCTTGTTCTCAGAGTTACAGGTTCCCAGGGAGCCCTTGGCTATGACCAGCAAGCCAGAAATCAGTGCTGGACCTCTTCAGATTTCCCTTTCTGGTGATATCCACCTAAGGTCTGCATTTCCTACCAGAAGGCCTTCCTAACATGTAGCTTACTGCACATTAGAGCATTCTTTTTGTTCTACCCACAGGATGCCTCAACATTCTCTATCCTCTTTCCTGTTGTGCAAGTTCCTGTACTGCAAGGAAGCACCCGTCTAGAGTGTCATCGTTTACATAAGTGTTTTACATGGTAACATAAGCAATATTATCTTACACAGAGCTCCAGCTGCATGAAAAGAGAGGCACTGAGTGAGAGAAATGAAGGTACAAGCGTGGGAAAGCAATTGATTCCTACACTAAACACTTGACCAGAAATACACTGCTATGCTGTTTTAAATATGGGCCTCTCAGATGCTGCAATATTATGAGACTAACCTTGTAGTCATATTTCTCAGAGAAATAGACATGTATTACATTTAAGGTGGTGTCAGGCTACAAGTATTATCAGAGTAGACATTAGGATCAGCATTAGGGTTTCAAGGAGGCAAAGAAACAACAGGTAATGTTCACAGGCATCCTAATTTTTTCTTTGTGCAACCTGGGAATGGTAAGATCATAGTTTCAAAGGCTTCAGAGATGCAGCATTAAGAATAAAAGTAGGTGCAACTCTAGTGAGGCATCAGGATGGAAAATATGGCTTGGATACAGGGGAAGGAAGGACCTGAAAGCAGACTCAAATACATTAACATCTTGAGCTTCATATTGTAACAAGTTTCTGGATCTACTTTTAGGGGTCAGGGAGATAAAGAAAAACTAGAGGTATAGTGAAATTGGGGAATTCCAGAAGGATCACCTGTGCTGTGCTGAGAGCTGCCATCATCCTGGGTCCATATTTTCTGGTTCAAAAAATTGGTGGTGTTATAGTACAATGACCAAGCATCTTAATGTGATTTAGGCAGCTAGAACCAAGTGGTCACCTCTGATGAAGACAGTCAGGACAAGTTTCCAAAGGGACCTGCAAAGNAAAGAAATAGGCATCAGTTACAGGGATGCTTTTAGGTCTTCCATTTTTAGTGGGCTGTAAGCTGTGTCTAAGGGATTATAATTAGAATTTAGACTTCATAAAATTGATTAACTGGTGAGACATATATGTTTAGAACAGTTGCTCAGTTGCTTTTTTTTTTCTTTCATGTTTATAATGGGATTGGTGTCAAGAAAGGGACACTAAAAAGTTGAAGCAAAGAAGGCATTCAAAATTGCTCGATAATCTTGTTTAAAACTACTGGTTTAAAACTACTGGTTTAAAACTACTTGGCCCAAAAATTACTTTTAATTCTAGATTTCATGTGTATGACTTGGACAAGTGTCAGGTGTCAGGTGCTGGTTTACGTAGATAATTGGAAGAAATTTAAAATAGGTCACTAGATATGTGGGAAGTTAGTATGACCATTATGCCCAAAATATTTTGCTACAGGATTCATACACATTCATGACATAAAGTTCACGTTTAGAGTTTGGAATTAGCAGTGTTGTGGTATTTGGAGGAAGGAACCATTGAGGAAGTGTTGAGTTCTGCTTTAATGTCACTGAACTAGAGTTTCACTTGCTAAAAATCCTCAACACAGGATGATGTTGAGGTTTGGGTTTCACAGACATCCGCAGACCAAATGTAAAACTGTTACTAAAACAAGGGCTGTGATTAAGGTTGAAGTTCAGGGTGGGAGAAAAAGCATGGAAGAAAAAGAAAAGTCTAAGAATAGTACAGTAGCCTAAGTTAGGACCTTGTGTGGCTTGCTGCATATTTTTATCTCTTGGGTTTGTGGTGTGGGTGAGGCTTTGTCCTAGATTATTTGTGATACTCTGTTATGAAAAGAGAGACAGTGAAAGACTACAAAAAAAAAAAAAAACAGAATCAGAAAACACAAAGAGTCAAGATCAAGCAGCTCATGGACAGTGTTTGAACCTTGACCAGTGTTTTCTTCTTGCGGCATTCTCCTGCTCTGAAGCCTAACCTGGGGCACCTACCACCCTCCCATCAGTCCAATGGCACTTCCCAATTCTTTCCTGGTGTTAATGGGCCAGGCAGGGAGGATCCTTGGCTCTGCTGAGGAGCACACCTAAGGCAGATTGGAAGGGGAATTTATTTAATATTTTATATTCCCCAAATATTTATGGATTAAAAGTAGTATGGGGACAAGCTCTTTCACTATTCCTCAATTCTGCCTAATTATGTGTTCTCTGCTTCTGACTCCAATTTGACATTTTACTTTGATTTTTGATCCTAGCTATAAATTAACTAGCCCATCATGAATTTGATATGTAAAACCACTGGAAGACAAATGCTGAAAGAGCTTTTATGTTAATGAAATGGCTTTTAGGTGTGATGCTGATGACATTTGGGATTTTTGTTTATCACAGTCTTAAACCAAGACATAACTCTCACAATACCCCTAGATACAGCTTTAGTCCCAAGACAGCTGAGAATCTCGATCCTAAAATATGACAAAACTGCTTTTGGACATCAGTCCTCAAATTCTCATTGCAGACCAGTTACTGTCTTATTGTTACCAGAGCCTGTGAATAAGCAGTCCAACATTCTGAAAATCAGAGTTAAATTAACATAAACAAAAGATGCTATATGCAAAAAGAATTTGAAACAAATTTTGGGAAAAATATCCCATTCTGCAGCCCATTTCTCCTTATCAGAAATATACTTGAAAGTGAATGCTTGTTAGATGCTCAAGTTTTGCCAGTGAATGATAAGTTAAAACTGAGTCCCACGTTGCGATCAGTCATAGATTTCCTTCTTTAACATCTTCATGCTTAATGGAAATATTAGGCCTTGTCTGGGTCTGAAAGCAAAGGAGGATAGGAAGTTTAAACTATTGCATGCACTCTTGTTGGAAACAGCCCCCAGGATATTAACATATTTTTGCATTATAATGACTTCAGAAAAACAGAACACTTTTCTATGGTTTTTGTTATTTCTTCCACAGTCTAATAATATCTAAATAATCTAAGTTTAACAATTAATACATACACCTGTTGTGCAAACAAGGTTTTCTTTAGAAGGCAGGTGGTGTACAGTACGGGTAAAAATATTTGGGCCTATCTAGCAGGGAGGACATATTTTTCAGCCTACATTGAAACCTGGGAGCTTGAAAAAACTAAACATGTACCAAAGTCTGTGTATGTGTAAGATTTAAAATGATCTGTTTTATCCGGCATTAACCAGAACTCTAATTTCTCACAGACCAAACCCTAACTCTAATAGTAAGGTTAGCCTCCATAGCACTGAGACATCTCCTAAGCTTCAGGGCGGATACATGAGAACCAGGATGGCTGAAATGCCAATACTGTTTCTGTAAACTTTGAAAAAACCTTCTAAGTCCCCAAGGGGGAAAAATGCAATTGAAATCCTCCAGGGGAAAGAAGCAACTCAAAAAGCCGAGCCCATAAGATACATGTCAAGAACATGTGCAGGATATGAGAGGAAAGTTGTGTTCCTTGTGTTCCTTGTTCTCATTTCTGTCCAACAAAACCAGTGAGTCCTCCACTGGGCCCCATGTGACAAGAAGCTTTCGGCAGGGGACTCCCTCACTTTTGGCTGCCAGCATGGGTGATGCATGCTGTGAGCAGGCATTCTCTGCATCCCTGAAACAAAGCGCATTCCTGGCTGGATTACTCATACTCCACTGGCTTCTGTTTTTCTTCATGTGCACTCATTTGCAAGCCATTAAACAAGAGACACAAAGCTGTCTGTAAAATTGGGTCACGTGTGTGTTGCCCTGTCATGCCATTGGGTTTGCCAAAACCAGGATTTTCCAGCCACCACAATGGCTTTTTTAAAGCTTCATCCATGGCAAAATTAACTACAACAACAATAACAATAACAGCAACAACAACTGAGGGAAAAGGAGGTAATGAAAAAAAAATAACCCATCCCCTCATTCCAAAAACCTGTGATGTCAAGAAGTAAAGATGAAGTTAGTGTCCTGTGACACATTTTTGATATACGGAAGTACTGTTCTTCACCATAACATTTAATTTCCAACACAAGCTGAGGTTTTTTTATTATGTTTAATTCTTTTCTAGCTAAGATGCATGTGGAAAGACAATTCTATTTTTTACAGAATATTGGTTTTGTGCAGCATCTACTGGGCTGAACAAGAACTGAGCCCTGGGATCAGAGAGTAGATAAACATTTACCCAAATCATGTGCCAAACTGGCCACTGCTAACATTCACCCAGGACTTCAGACTCTGGACATAACAGCATCTCTTCCTTTCCATGAACGTACATCCTTTCTGAGCTCAGAGATCTTTCTGGCTTTTGGGAAAACTGTCAGGTTCAGTGGAGCAAGAAGGGCTCTGGAATGATGAATTCCCTGAGGCAGGGGAACCTTAAAGGGAAGTGAGGGAATGAAAGATTGCAAAAAGGATGTTGTTGGAATATTTTTGTTAAAAAGCAAAATATTTTTGCCCCTGATAGAAGATTTACCCTGATAAGTGGGGAAATCCAAGCAATCAAGCGGTGAGCAGTGCTGGCCAAGTTGCTCAGAGAATTTGTGGATCCCCTGAAGTCCTCAAGAACAGGTTGGATGAGGCTTTGAGCAACCTGATCCGGTGTAAAGTGTCCCTGTCCATGTTGAGGCAAATTAGAACTAGATGATCTTTAAAGTCCCTTCTAACCCAAGCCCTTTTATAATTCTGTGATTTTGGATGATGAGCAAGCAACTAGGCAATGCCACAGCGTACCTGCAGTACCTCTGCTATAGTCCTGGTCTGTCAGACTGCTCCTCTGGCTCTGCCCCAGCACTCCTTGCTGTTGCTGCTTAATTCCTGTTTTGTAACACTGAGCTTTGGATAGCCTTGGCATTCACTACTGAAAATGTTAAAAGACACCTCTGGTTGGATGGACCATTCCACAGCCACTCTTCCTTTCAAGAGAATGTTTTCATTATTTCCAGTATCTATGACAGAGGTCATCTTCCTGTCCCATCAAATAAGAGACAATAACTTGTTTTCTGACAGTGGAGGAGCCTGGAAGAAATCTTTATGTATTTCTCTGAAATCTGATAATAGAGTTAGCTTCTAAGCATGAAAATACATATGACCTTAAATGTCATTGTGGAACATCTTGTAGACATTATGCACAACTGTTGACCCCAGTGTGTAAGTGTAAGCATTCAACGGGTTCCATGTGGGGCATAACCCTTCTTGGGAGTGATTGTGCAGATTGCCTTTTAGTTTCCTGTGTTGTGGTATTGAAAGTCTGGATATGTAACTAAAATATAGCAATAGATTTTTGGTGAAAGAAACCTTAGAGGGAGAGACTAAAGCATGGGACTAAAACAGTCTCATGAATATAGCTAAAGTACCTTAACAAGGCAGAAGACCTGTCTAAATGTCTTACTGTCATATATGTCTTTTCTTAATTGTTGCTCAGAACAAAATCCTGACTACATGCATGTACACACTATATACATATACAAACACACAAATGATTGTGTGAAATATGATCAATTCATCATTAAATGATAGCAAACATGCTACTCTTGTCCATGGGAAGATGGTCAAACCTGCTGCCAGAAAGAGGGAATACTTAACATGTAGAAGGTGTAAGATGTACTTATGAGTAAATCCTGTAAGTCTAGGTGTATCTGAAATATGCACATTTCCAGGCAGATTTTGCTGTCATCATGAACAGTAGTAAAAGTTCCACTAATAGGAACAGGAACAGGATCAGACAGTGCTGTCTTAGTATTTTGAGATGTACAGTGTACAGGATATGAAAGAAAATAACTCTTCATTACTGCTGTGAATTTTGATATCATGCAGGCAACAAAGGCTGGAAGCTATCTCTTGTACCATCCTCTTGTGTTCAAACACTGGTCCGAGATAGTCACTCCAGACAAAATGTAGCCCTTTTAGGATAAGATTGGAGGAAATGGTTTTGTCTAAAGTTTGTCCTCTGGTCCCCAGAGGATTATTTTGAGAACGGTTATGAGCTTTAGGGTCTCCCAAAGCTGGCCCAGAGAAAGGTTGGTCATTGCTTGCTTGGATCTGATAGCATTTGTGTGACACTGCATAAATTCTTGGGCAGCTGATAAAATGCCATAGCTCAAAATAGAAATCTGGCAGTCCAGTGAGATGGTCTGTTCCCCTTAAGTTTTTTTACACGGTAGTTCATGGTGACCACTGAAAAACCCACTGAAACTAACTTGTTGAACTGTGTACCTCTCCTGGAGAGAGTGTACATTTATGAGTCTGGGCTATATTTAGACTAGAATTGTCTTCGTTGGATGGTTACAAAACCAGAAAAACTGTCTTTGGAGAGATTCATCATGAATTTCCAAGTCAGGTTTTCTGAAACTGCAGAATGATGATGATGCATAAAATATGCCTATCCATTACTAAGCTCATGTGTGACCTGTAATGTCCTTATAAGGGCTGGGTGTAGGTGTGCGTGCAGAGATCCAACACCTGAGGACCACTCATCCATGCTCTGGGAAGGCTGTCAGGAGCCTCCCAAGGCATTTGGATCTTCCAGAGGGAAAATATCAAAGTTCTGTAAAGGATTTCTCAGCTGTTCTTTAGCTGGTTTGCAATCTTTTAGCTTATTTACCATCTGCAAAGACAGAAATCTTCCTTTTTTTCCTAATTTTCTTGTCTTACAAATTCTCCTGCTAATTTTTTCTTCTGTGTCACTTGGCAGTTTTTATGCATGCAGGTAATTAAAATTTGTACATATACATTTTTGTTCTGAAAATGAGAAATAATATATGAAAAACAAACATGTAGATGTAAAGTAGCCATTACATTTTTTCCATTTTATCAAATAATCTCTATGGGAATTTTTTGACTCATCAGTTTTGAAAAAGATATTCCCTTTTCCTCTTCCGAGCCTCCCTCTCCAATTACAAATTCAAACCAGCCATTCATAATGTAACTTACATCTGAAAGATCTTAATTTTCACATGTAAGACAAAAGAAAATTAACACCCTTCCTTCTGGTTGTTCAGTACATTCCCACAAATATTAAACGTTTGTGGCATGTCCCACCATCCAGCTGTCTTTCACATAATTGTGTGTGTGCTTGAAGCTACTGCTGCTAAATATGTGTTACCTCAGTGTGACTTCACTGATGGTTGACAGTGCAAAGTTTACTGGAGGGAATGGCACCTCTTATTAGACAAACACATCCACTACTGACCAAAAAACAGATCAGGTGACAGGCACACAAGTTTCTCTATATGTCTGAAACCAAAATAACAGTTTAGAAGCTAAACATGTATGGAAATTTATGTTCCATTTTCATAATTAAAGACATTTTAATAATGTCAACAAGATTATAGAACTCTTAGTGTCTGGGAGGGGACACAGAAAGAGGAGAGATTTATATCTGCCTCTAGGCAGTCATTTCTGAAGTGGGCAAAATTGTAATTTTTTTGATATTTTTAGTACAGATTTGGGAAGGCTATAGTAGTGTGGCATACATTCTCCCTGAGTCAGTCCAGTGGCTCCTGTTCTCTGAAATACATTTGTTTTAGAAGGGAAGCTGAAACAACACGAGCCAATCAGATAATGTCTCTGGACAGATCATGTATATAGGAAATGGCTCATTAGTCATCGTTATTCAATGATCTTCACAGGAGACTCCTTCCCCTTCTTCGTTAAGGCTGCAGGTTTCATATGGCGCATTCCCTTCTGCACCATCCCAGGGTCAGCATTCCTGTAGGGTAATTGGAACCAGCTGTTTACCTACAAAACAGACAGAAGGAAGAGGTCATGAATGTTGAATTTTTGTAGCCAGAGACATCCCTTTGGAGATAAGGATGGCTTTGACAGTGATATTTACCTTCTATTTGTCATTAAAACTACTGAGTCATTTTATTTTCTGGGACACCTACAAAGTCTAGTGGCATTATTTCTGTGAAGAGTGAGTGCATTTAAACTCTTTTTGGCAAACACCAATGACTTTTTTCCCCTCCATAAAAGCAAACCAGTGTAACTGCACTGTCACTGTAACTGCAGTTAAATGAGGATATATTTTCAGGAGAGGTTGAAGAAGGTGTTAACAGTGAAAGAAGACACTTCAAACTAAACAGATTCAGCTGGGGGACAAATCCCTCAAATTACTTGAAGCTCAGGAAGCCTTCGCAGAAATGTGCATTTGCTTCCTCACTTGCTGAAAGACAGAGATAAACAAAAGCCACAAGAGAGTTTGAAAATACTACCTGGCTTATCCTGGAGACAACTAAGAGTGCTTAATTTAGACAAGGTGGTGCAATTGCACATAAACCTTCGAACACGTTACAAATGGATACAACCATCAGTTATTTTGTGCATGTGTTAAGGAGATGGGAAGCAGTAATTTTCATTTTCATCCAAAACTTGAGACATGAAGCCTGCCTAGGAGGTAGAACAAGGGATCTAGCAAAGCTGATGGAGTGGCTTTGAGAGGCAGTAGGAAGGAAATTGTGGTTTCATTGCTTTGTAGAGAAGCAACTGCAATGCCACTGCAGTATGTTCCCTCAGTGACTCCTTGGAACTCGCAGGGAGTGTCACAAAGGGCTGGGATATTTAAAGTGAGTGAAGGTGCAGTTGGTTGGGCTGAAATCCCACATCTCAAAAAAGCTGGGGAGAGACCCAGGATCTTGGAGAGTGGGGAAGAAATATCTGAGAGTGGATGCAATCTGAGCTGCAGCAGCAAAGCAGGAGAGGAGAGAGCTGTAGCCAACATTGGCTTGCCTGTACAGAGGAGAGCACAGTGAGCCTCAAGCAGCTGTCAAACACTAGGTTGGATCACTGTTGGTCAGGGCTGGAACAGGAACCTGTAGGGTCTCTCAGAGCTGGGAGTGGTGCTTGTCAACCTCTGAGGCAACAAAGTTTTGGTTAGCATAATGAAATGTATGCAGATGTCCACAGCATAAATCAGGAGGGGTGAGCTGATTCCAGAGAGGAGGTGTTGCTGGATTCCATACTGTCAGGCACTCTGTGAAAGTGACTGTTCTATTCAAACACTATGGTGGCCTCCTTTTTATTTTAGCAGCTTACCTTGTGTCCCTGCAAGGGGAGAAAACTTTCCATGTTTTAATGAAGAAGCACCACTAGTGCGCAGATTTCTTTAAAATTATATGATTTTATCAGTCCTTAATGTTATGACATTTGTTTAGAAATCTAGGAAACTTCCAGACAGAACTCAGTCATGTGGAATTAAAATGAATGCTGCTAATAACTTGTGAAATTATAATGTAACTGAATGCTGCTGGTGACTTCAAGAATCTCTGTCCTTTGCATTTTCAGCAAATTACAATTGAATCAAGGATTAAAAGATTTAAAAGTTAGAAATTAAGTTAGCAAGATAAAAGTAATATATTTTGATTAAGGGACTTAACAAGGGGACTAGAAGAAGAAGCTAGAGGTTTAATTATTAGCAGATGAGTAGAATTGGAGTAGCCAGAGCGAAGACAATATACCATGCATTTGATCCAGTTATGTTTTTTAGAAGCAATAGGGAGTATATGTAGTATTGTGAAGAAGCAAGAACCAAAAACGCACCTGGCCTCTGAGAGAATTGGAACCATGAGAGGGAGCCTGGACCATTACTTGGAGGGTCAAGGAGCCCTGGCAATGGGACAAGGTAAAGAGGAAGATGACTGACTTCGTCTTCAGAGGACCACTGACCCATTTCAAGAGACCACTGACCCAATTAAGAAAAGGCACTGCGCAGCCGTGATGGACATTCAGTTCATTCTAATAGGCAGGGCCAGGCAATGAATATGTGTGGGCGTTCCAAGAACTTTTATGAATATGTAAGGCCTTTATGGATATAAGGGCAAGCTAATGCTTTGGGAATTCGCACATGCTTTTGGGAGGGTTACCTCACATGTGCCCAGCGCTGTGCAGTAAACATACCACTTTTCAACTTCAATGAGTTGAAGAGTTCCTTTGTCCTGGCATTTTTGTGCATCAATAGTACTTGAGGAAGGAAACAATGAAAGAAATTGTGTAAAATATTCAAAGGGGAAAGCACTAGACAGGAATATCAAAAGTGGTTCAAAGCATGTTCCAATTACAATGGAAGTTTTAGAAGGAAGTGAATGAAAGTAACTGCTGTAGCATTTTGTAGATAGTCTGCATTATTTCAGAAAAAAATACATTGAAACTATTTTTTAATTAAAAATAATAAGATTCCATGGAAAGAAAACCAAAACCAGTAGTATCTGCAAAGAAAAAAAATAAAACAACAAAAACAGGAGGAGAACATAAGCCTAGCTGAAATTAAACAAACAGCATAACCTAGGCTTTGTTTGTAATCCTGAAAGACTGAGCATAAGATAATGTAATGTGTGTAATTGTTTAAGAGTTTCATAAAATAATGGGTTTGGAATAAAAAGATAATAAAAGGGCAGAAGTGTGATAAACCCATGGAGATCACTTAGCTCTGCACTTGAACTTCTGAATACAATGAATACTTTATCAAATTTGGGACTGTATGAAATAATTCAAAATGTTGCTGTATTCCATATGTCTCTGTACTATATCATACGTCAAAAATTGTTACTGTCTCTTTAAGACCTGTTGGCTGGAAAGGGAATTTCGGAGGGCAGGATATGCCAGGATCTTTTTTAAGATCAGGGTTGCTCAGGCAGGAGCTCCTTTGCTTTTATCTTTCACTCTTGTGGGGAAGCTGGGATGGTGCAAGGCACAAGCCTATTTTTCCTCCTTCTGGGCTCCCAAGCAGGTTGCTTCAGGCAGGTCTCCAAGTGGCAACCCAAGAGACTGAATGTCGCCATCCTGAGCTGTTTCGGGCAGATCCCACAATCCCTGTCTGCGGGCTGGAGCTGGGGCCATTGGGGGCCAGGCCACCGTTCGTCAGTGCTCCATGGGACCATTCCTTTCCCCTGCCACACACCAGCAGCTCAGGAACCACAGGGCCAGCACTGGGTCAAGATGGCTGAGGCAGAGGCACAGAGGTGGGCCCTGTGCATTCTATGAGTTCCTCTGTTCCTGACTTCCAGACACCACAGTCTGTTGTAGCTTTTGTCAACAGAGAGATCGACAGACAACAGCCACCACCATAGAGATGGAGGGGGCATTTCTCTGGTTTTGGATTCCAGGGGGATTTTTTTATCGTTTGGTCCCTGTTCCCTGTTGTTTGTGGGAAGAGGGAGTTTTTGTCATCGCTGTGGTTCAGCTGCTGTTGTTCATTCTCTCTCTGTTCTCTCGCTCCACACAAGGTTGTCTGCAGAGGGTGACATCTTGAGGTGGTGGCTTCTGAGCCACTTTCTTTTCTTTCTTCCTGAGCAGCCTGCAAGGACCCACCATTTTGTGTCCACTGATGGTTTACTGTTATTTTGCCTGTTATTTGTTATCTGTTATTTGTTTCAGATTTTTAGAAAACTACTATTTTTTCACTTACATCTTCTCATATTCGTATCTCTCCTTATTGGTAAAAAGGGGAGTGGTTAAAAATAAAAGTGATGATAACTCATTTTGGAGTGCCTGCCCCTTAAATTGTGTTAAATCCAGACAGGCATCTACTGTACCCTAAGAGCCCAGAAATATTTAACATATTTTCCATGTTATTACCCACTTGAATCCCTGCTATGCTTTGTGGTGTTGTGTATGTCAGGTGTTTAGACCATTTCTGCTTCTTCCTCGTGACCAGCAGAGAGGTCACTTCCAGATCCACTTGTGATACAGCTCCCACTTGTCTTGCTCATCATCCTCTTGCATGCAACATTTCATAAGTGGATAATGAGGTGGTGGTTGTTGTCAGGGCAGGATCATGAGCCTTACAAAGCCAACAGATGCTACACCACCTACCTGGGTATGAGTGATGTTGATTTTGGACTTTATCTTTTAGTTAAAGCATCTGACAGTGGTTTTTTACAAGGGTATTGGTAAATCCAGAGCAGAGGAAAGAGGCTTTCTGCACTACCTTACACAGAAGTGTACCTGGGGTTACTTTTAATTTTCTGGTGAGCAATGGTACCAGTTGTGGGATCAGACTCTCCTGTGCTCAATGGTAATTTCCCATTCAAGCAGAGGCATTTTTGGCACTGTGACCAAAGGAAAGTTTCAGCCTGGGAGTGCACACAACCTGAGGTGGAAATGGAACAAGTCCTTGGAAAATAATGTTGCCTATTGTGACAAAAACTGGGAATAAAAAAAAAACCCAAAGCCCCCCAAGAATTGAAGAGTTGCAACAGTTTCCAAGAAGCTGTGCCTCATTACTGAAGACCATGGCTGGATGATGAGGTTGTAAATCACATACCTTTTCTTGAGAAAATCACTGCCACCAAGGCATATTACCTGTCATGGTGACAGCATGATGTCAGCCCATCACCACCATCACCACCAATGCCCCAAGGTTCTTCTTCTTTAATTAGTGCTAATAGTTACCCCAATATTACCCCATTACTAATTAAATGGTGCAACAAGCCAGGAGCACACACCTCACATCCCTCAACCGGGGCTTATGTGGATGGGTGCCCTTCCAGCCATTTCTGCACTGGAAGGGAATCAGGGCCTCATGCAAGAGGCCCTCTTAACTGAGCAGCTACAGTGAGGGACACTAGAAGGCAAGTAAAGCAATGCCAGTTGATCTGTTTCTTTGATCTCCCCAGATTTTTCAAGTGTCACTCTATCCAACCTGCTGCAGCAGACATCATTCCAAAACACCACAAAATCCTGAACAAAAGCCTCAGGACAGCTAGATTAGAAGAACACACCCTCAACAACTTTTGGTACTATGTAGTGACTTCCCTTCTCTTTATTTTATAGTTGCTAACCCTGCAGCAATTGCTTTACTCACATTTTTAAGCTTTTTTTTTCACCACTATGAGCAGTAGAAACCTTGTAAAAATGCTTTTCCTGGGGCTTCATTCATGTTCATTCATTCAGTGTAGCCTCAAGCAAACAGCTGCATGAGACGGAGAATGAACAAGAGAAATACAACTATTAGATAGAAAAAAAGCACAGGGAAAAACCCCCAACAATAATGTAAAATAGTTATTTTTATTTTAATTTTCAATTTGAATTTTGGGGTACATTTATTAACCACTTTTGCCCACTGCTGTATATCATTATGAAGGCTACAGTGGCAGCAGCAATGTACAGTCTTGTGCTACAGCTGCCTGTGCAGTTCAAGAAACAATTTCATGAGCGGAGATGGGCTCAGGGCTGTATACAGTACTCTAGAAAAGGTGGAAAAGTTACTGTTTGTGGTGATGGGCAATCAGCTCTGGATCATAGCATCACAGAGTTCTTCTGGAGAATTACATCAGTCTAACCAAATGTGTTTCTTACTTTGTCAAAACAGATATAACACCTTTGTGAGATATTTAACTTTTCTTCAGAGTTGTTCAAATAGATTTGGATATAAAACAAGTACTAAGAGAGATGTAGTCTCAGTGGCGATTCTTTTTTATGATGTTATCTAGGACTTACTGAATTTTCTGAAAATATTTCTTACGGACTCTGTAGAGTTTTGACCAAAAAAGCTGCAGGACTGAGATGAGACTGATGTCTCCTGATTTTTTGGTGCCCCTATTAGTTTGTATTCAGTGTGAGATAGTCAGGATGTTAATCAATGAAGTGCTGTAAGTTTCACATGTGAAAATAAAGGACACTTTTTGAAATGCTGAATTGGGTGGTAAATTTCTCTAAAAGCTTTGGCTTGCAAGAGGACTGTCGTGGTTTTAATTCAATGCCAGGTTTGCTATTCCCTTAGCCCATGTGATCTTAATAAGAGCCACATTGCAAAAACGTCATGCAGTCTGTAGGGAATATGTACAACCTTTCATGTTTATTTAATATTAGTTACTTCAAGACTACTTAGGATGAGGAGAAAGAAGAAGGCTTGGTTCCTGCATGCACAAAAGTAAAGGCCTATACAAGCTGTGTTATGAGATTAAGGGCATACTTGGAATTAATTAGTTTCTACGTTGCTTTGAGAAAATTATATGCTGGTCTTGAGGAGTGCTGCTGATGTCATCTGCCACGAAAGCACAGTTGGAGTGCAGCATGAAGGCAGCAAATCCCTGAGACAGAATCACACTCTTGGTATTTCAGCCACGGCCATGTGTGGTTTTCTGGCAACTGGGCTACTTTACAGAAAGGAAGTTTGTTTGGAAGCACAGATCTGCCCCCACAGGTAGGAGGGATTCCTGCCCAAAGGCCGGGTGGCCCTCAGAGGCAGCGTGGCACAGCCATGCACTGGCTCCCACACACTCAGTCAAGCCATGGCCATTGGGGTCTGTCTGCACCTGCACGCTGACCTCAGCAGAAAAAACAGTGAACATTTCTCATGTCTGTGTTACGGAGATGTCTGTGTATTGAGCAGGACAGAGGTACCAACAAAGTACATGGAACAATAGACTGAGAGCAGCAAAAAGGAATGATGGTCCAAGTTTTGCGACAAGAAGGAAAGATTTTGGCTGAAATTATATCACTCCAAGTCCTGCATATTGCCTTGAGCCACAGGCTAGGAATCTGAGCTCTGGATGATGGTAACATCGCCACTTGCCATGTAAATCCTAAGCCAAGAATCCTCTGTGCTAGGGTAGATCCTAACAAAGGAGTAGAGAGAAATACCTGGTTGAAACAGGGGGCTAGCTCTACTCTAACTTTTCATGGTTTAAGACTTGGAAAAGGAAAAAAAGTTTTAGGTCAGACAGAGCTCAGTATAAATCACAATGAATTAAGCTCTACATTTATTCAGGGCAAAATTACAACTGTAAGTGCACAGCAGTTTTCTACAGTGTTGCCTCACCTCTTGTTGATGAGCAGCATACACCTATCCACTAGCTCCCTTTTTTTATGTCACTGCTAATATCCACCATTGTATCCTGAGTCACTGTCTGAGTCCCATCTTCTTAAGACTGGACTTCCTCTAACCCCAGTGCAATCAAGAGGCTTTTGCCCAGGAGTCTATTAATAATGTAGTGATCTTTTCAGAAGCGGAAGCAATTTCCTCCTGCTTCAGCCCTTTCATCTTCTAGATCTTGGGCTAAACGTTCTCCATACTGTCATGTGAAATGCTGTTAAATTCATGATATTGCAGATATCTCTACTCATATTACTGCAGTTATGCTTTCTCCTTCGGCATTACTTCGTAAAAGAGCAGCATGTCATCTGTATTTACAGCTCAGTAAAGGCAAATGTCATCTTTCAATTGAAATTTGGCTGCACTGTGAGTTGTTTTGCTGTTTTTTCTCTTTCTTTTCCTGCACAGCTGGAAATGAATTCCTCTCCAGTCCTTTTTGGGATGAGGTGAAGAGTGGAGAGAGAAAAAAACAAACCTGGCAAGGACAGAGCTTGCTCTAGATAAAGTGAAATAAGCTGAACTTAAACAAGGCAGTGTCGCCTCTTCGGGGTTAAGCTGAGAGTTGTGTCAATACCGGACTCGTGGAGCAGCAGCTGAAGTGTGGGGAGCATAAGCTAGAAATGTTCAGCAGTTTGGTGAGAAGGGGGTTGGCTGCTGACCAAGGGTTTGGGCACACGGCTGTGAAATGCGCACACACCCTCCCTGGCCTAAAATGGGGGACAGAGAGAAACACCCTGGTGTTTCACACGAACTGTGGCTGACCTCTCATTTGCACTCACTAGAGGTGGTGAAGCCGTGTCTGGATGTTGTAACTCAGCCACCTCCCTCCCTCCCTGCGAACAGGGAAAAAATTGCAGCTTGTATAAGGCATTTGACACGACTGCAGATGATGAGAACACACACTTGAAGTGAAGCTGAGATGCACAAGGCTCCTCCTGAAACACAGCTTGATGCTTGAAGAAGCTCAGAGCGTGACTCAGACCCAACTCCTCCCCATCACCACCATTAGGGCTGCAGGACGGCTCAGCAGGCAGCGATAGACTGAGTCACCAGCTCCCCTGCTTTCAGGAAGCTTGCAGGGGAAGAAATTAAATCAGACCACGACTCCAGTGAGGTTTTATTGGGGTTTTGCTTTTGGAAAGTATGCTGTGGGTTTCTGTTGGGCCTGAAGGTTTTCCACAAGCCATCTCAGCAGCCTCCCTGCCTACCTCTCCAGCCCACTCACTGCACATACACATAGTTGAATGTGTATTCTGCTACCAGCTTAGAAGACAAAGCTTCCAATTAGATTTTAAACTTACAGGCAGCAGAAGCAAAACTAGAAAAAACAAAATTACTGGCTTAATTACCCTGAAGCTGTTTAGAGTAATGTTAAGTGACACCAGTTGTGAAGATTCCCAAAGGTTAACCACACACCTCCTAATTGCTTTGAAATTCTCCACTGTTCCTGCAAGAGAATTCACATCTGCAAGGGCTAATAGAAAGAAGTCTGAGGAGTAACAAAGAATGAAAGGCAGGCTAACAAAATTGGGGAAACCTGTAGCTTGTTCAAGGCGGGACATGGTAATTAACAGGAAATCCCTAAGGTTCCATAAAGCCCAAAAAATACCAAATCAAACTTTCAAATGCAAAACTCTGAGGTTTTCTTCTGTTTGGCAGCACACTACATGTTTATTAGGACACAAATCCTCTTATATGTAAACAGTCATAATGTCAATTAGAAGATAAATAGGAAAATGCATTACAGCTCTTTGTTCTTTCAGCAGCTCCTTACACTCCAAAAATTTCCTTGCGGTGAATACTTGTTCTTGAACCCCACAGTTTTGTTCTGTGTGTGGTGCTTCCTTAGGCTGATAGATAGAAATGGCACAAAGAGAAAAGAAAAGCAGACTAGCAGAATATAAGCAAAACTCAAACACAGAGACTTGGTTTTGCCTGTTCTCTCCTGTTTGGGCTATTCCAAGCAGTGAAAGGAACACTAGAAAGTTTAAAGGTAAGAGACTGTCCATCCTTCTTATTTAGATATTTACAGAAGTTCTATGTTGATTTAATTGTTTAGATAAAAATACCCACCAAGCAACACTGGCCCAGGATTCCATGTAGACAAAACATACAGAAAACAGGGAGAAAGAACCAGAAGTTATAGATACTAGTCTTTAATTAGATTCACTGCATTTCACTCCCGTTTAGTCGTCAAAGAGAAGGGGTCATCATTTCATTTCATCAGTGAAATCTTGAAAAGGACTGAGATTCCCACTTGAGTTGACTATACTATGACAACATAATGCAGGACACAATGTTTTCTTGTGCTTTGATGCAAGTTCCTTCTCTTTGTAATAGCTCCATTCATTTATATTTAACTTTACAGTGTCATTCATAATTCCATCTACATTCTTACAGGTATTTATTCCTGAACATATGTACTTGCCTTTTTTCCCAGAGCTCTACAACAAACCACTGTCTTCCATTCTCCAGCAGAACAACATACCAACAAGCCAATATAGCCATATAATGATAACCATAATTTAGAAGAAATCTGGCAATCACTGGTAAGCCTATGATAGCTGTCCCCTGAATGCCAGCCTAGCACGAAAGGATAGGTGCTTGCTTCTGTGACCCACGTGCAACTTGCCTTACCATTTATTTAGGGCCCAAAGAAACGAATCTACACTGCAGTACTGAATGTAAAAATGACACGATTAGATGTTTTGGGGTTTTTTATTCTTCACCCATGATCTTAAAATCCTCACCACATTTGCAAAAGCACTTCAGACCTACAATTCCACATCTATTTGAGTTCCTCTGTCATCATCCAAATTAACAGTTTAACAAGTGAAACTGTTCAGCTGTCACAAAAGCATAAAATAAGTGGCATCACCCATGTGTGTGTGCAAGGAGATATTTTTCTATCATCAAGTGCATTTTCAGTTTGCTGTCACTGTGTGAGTACCTCTGGATTCACTTCCAGTAGAGGGCAGAAATCAGCATTAGGTTCGCCAGGCACAAATTTGATATCCTCAGGTTCTGCCAGAGATGATCAGCAGAGATATGCCCAGCCCAGGATTTTGCATCCAAAAGAGATTTGAGAGAGTTTGGTGTTGCATATGGTGGTAAATTCAGTATACACTGCAGTAGCAATGCTCTAATGCAAAGTTCTTCATCCAAACATCACCAGCCTTTGGGCATCATATGGTCTGAAGTTGATTCCTGTCATCCAGGTCTCTCTCAGCTGTACACTTCCCCGTTTTCAGAGAGCTGAAAAACTTTTTTTTTTTTAAAAGCACTTATTGCAGCTAATGTATTTTTAAGTTCTTAGACATAATGCCAATATATGATCTGTATAGCATACTGTTCAATGCCATCTTTCAGGAGTATGGTACTTCTAGCATATAGATCCTAACAAGTCAGAAAACAAAGGACTTACATTTCAGAAAATAGTGTCTGTGCAAGGCAAGCGTTACAGGGGCACAAGCATTTTTAATGCAAGCTATACTTCCAGAAAGCAAAGCTAAAATACATATGTGAGAAACTCCAATTTGGGAATGAGCTGTATTTCAAAGCCATTCTTTTTCCTCTCCTTTTCCCATGAGATCCTATCCCCATATATCTTTTCTTTCATCTCCTGCCTACTGATGGTGACCCTGTCACCCTTGCACCAGAAAAATATAAAATCCCCACGGAAGGTGTTATTTCTACCTCCGAGGACTACTGATGATCTCAGAGAGGCCAAAGACACTCACAAGGCAGCAAATTCTCTCACACTGTTCCCTGAAAAACATTTCTTCTATAATCTGGTTAAAAAAATATGCACAAACTGTAACACATAACTTGTATCACCTCAAAAAAACCCCTGAGTCTGTAAGTAAATTATATTTCTAAAAATTATAATAATTTTCTGAATGTTTAATTGTTATCCTTAATATGGTGTATCATCTAGAGTTGCTGTGGCTCTTGGTTTTACCTTCTCTGTGATCTCAGTCTTGCAGGCTTCATTTCACAAGAGCACTCTCTTTTTCAGGCTTGGCAAAATATGGGATGAAAGATGACCCTATGCATTTGCTTTGCAACTTTATTTGTGGAATTCTTAACTGCATCTATTTACCTGTGGTAATGGTGGCTGAGGAAAAAAATCAATAGCTGAATACTTTCAGCAGCTGAGGTAAGAAAATGCCTTCAAACAGGAAGAAAAAGGAAAAAAAAAACCCTAAAGCATGTCTAAAATAAGAAGAGAAATGAACATTTTTCTGTTCTAGAATATAAACTGGATTCCTTAGTTAAAATGAGGAGGAGGCATCACACCCTTCAATAAAAATTCTTATTTCTTCATATTTTACAGTAGTTTTTTTCTTACTTGCATGGAGCTAGTCAGTGCATTTCAGATCAGCAGTCATTATACTCACCTGTCAACAGAGAACTGTGGTTCAACAGGACACTTTGGAAAGAAGACTGGGAGAGAGTTTCTTCTTCAGGTCTGTTTCAATGGCTAAAAGCTTATTTCTGACAAGCTTGATTGGCAGTGGTGTTCAAGCTGAGGCCTGCCTCTTCTGAAATACTTTGCAGATGTCTTTCTGGGGGCAACTGCTGTTTGGAAAGAGAGGCAAGGAAGGCACTGCTCCCTCACACTACACACTCTCCATCCTTATCAATGGCTTATAGATCTCAGCGACTGCATCCTCCAATTTTGCCAGGAAAACCATGGTTAGAGGTCAGTGTGGAAGAACACTTTGCCCACATCGACTCACCTGGTTTAGTCTACCAGTCCAAGGCTGCAGCTAAAAACATCTCTGCCCTGATATTAAAGGCCACAGAAACCTCACTGGGAGAGGAACTGATACCTAATGTGACCTGGACTGTTGATATCTCAGATACACAAGACTTCCATTTGTGGTGCAAAGACTCATGCTGCAGTGCAGCTCTGTGTGTGGGAAGTGCACTATGGCCATGCAATACCCATAAACGATTGCTTGGTCGTACATCATTTTCCAAATAAAAGCCATTTTTGTTCTCCGGTGTTTGTAAGCAAATGAGATGGCAGGTGATTTACCAGATGATAGCTAGCACACTGAGAAACTTGAAATGTCTTAGAGAGTCTGAGAAAATTCACCAATTTCATGGAATGGAGCTAAAGGAGGGAGTTGTATGACATTATGTGTCTCTATCTCCTCCTGTCTCAAAGTCAGTCCTTCCTTCCTTCCTTCCTGCCTTCCTTCCTTCCTTCCTTCCTTCCTGCCTCCCTTCCTCCCTTCCTCCCTTCCTTCCTTCCTTCCTTCCTTCCTCCCTTCCTCCCTTCCTCCCTCCCTCCACTCGAGCAGGACTGCCTGCTGGGCTCTAGGAGCCTTCCAGCAGAGGCTATTTGCAGGGGAGCAGCCATGGTGTGGGACCAAGAGAGCACCTACCTTCTCAGGCAATTAGCATGGCCGTAATGACAGTTGTAAGGGTGAGCTTTTTACAGGGCTACAGTGATCCTGAGTAGGGATGGGCCTGATGACAGCAGCCTCAAGACGTCTGAAATACCACAGGGGTCCTCTAATGGGATACAGGAATGCCTTTATCCTCATTGACTGCCTACAACTGGAAAGACATATGATTTTAATTTTAGCTAGCTCTACACCATTTCAGAGAGATATTTACAAGAGTATAAATAGACAGAACAGCACTGCAGACCAGCTCATTGAAGTACCCCAGAGCATAACCCCCCTCCCCCAATGCCACATTATAGGACCTACAATAACACCTGATGGAATAGACAAAAACAATCACAGAAAAGTTTTGTGCTTAACACGTGTGATTTCAAGTACTTTTTCCTGTCTGGGTGAATTTGTGCCTCCCCACTGAACAGCCACTGGAAGTAAATGCTAAACTAGGCATCCACAAGGGTTTGTTTGTTTTTTTTAAACTCATAAGCTGCCTTCCCTTCTAATAATTTTGTTGAGTCCTATAATGGGTATTTTATTTTTTTGTTATTTAATTATCTTTTTAAATTTTTAGCAAGTGTTCTTGTAGGGTCGCTGTGGAATTGGAACACCGTGATTATACTGAAGGAGACAGCTGAAATAATATTCATGTTTCATGTGGCCAAAGAAATGATAGGCTGTCTTGAGGAAGGTGGCCCTACTAGTACAAACCTGAAGGTTTCTGTGTACAGTAATGACAGAAGAGAAGCAGAAAGTAAGTCAGTAGCATTAAGAGAATCCCAATTTGGAACAAATTAGACTTACTGCATTAGCAGGGCAGCTACAGAAATGTGTCTGGAGGTCTAGAAAACTCCCAGGGGTAGTTTGTCATTGGTCCACCTCTAGGTGTCCAGAGAAGAAAAGATGCCGTATGCTTTATGAATTAGTTCTGTTAGTCAGAAACAATGCACAGAAGGGAAAGCATCTAAGTCCCGTGAGACATTTTTCAGATTTTTTTAAATTTTATTTTTTTAACTGGCTGTGTTTGGTCTATGTAGCCAAAATCTACAAAAACAATAAATACCATTTTTAATTAACATGTTGAAACCAGTGGTGAGTTCCCTCACTGAAGAACTTTCCAGTTTTTCAGTCATGGCTGATAAATCTTACTGTGTAACTCTGATATGGCTTTCTTGTTAGGAATTAAACACTCTTTCTTTTAAAAATATATATTTTTTTAAAATCTTACACTGGAGAAATGCAGAGCTTCAGGGAGAAGGCAAGGCTCAGTCTGAAAGCTCAGTCTGGAGCTGGACACCAGAGAACTTTGCCTCTGGCTGCTATCCTGTTGTTTGGAAAGACATGTAATTGTCCTTAAATTTTCTTAGGAAGAATATCTTGAAACTGTAAGGGAAGAAAAAGAACACAGCAGGAGGACATTTGGTTCATACATCCTCTCAGTAGTCTGACGTTTTGCAAAAAAAAATGCAAGCAAACAAGGGATAAGGGGATTTTATTGGTCCTGAATTGCAAATATTTCCTTTTATATCCCCCGAACCAGACTTGCCAGCACAATGCTCTGTCTTTCCTTATCCTTCTTTTACTCTTTGTCCCTGGAAAGAAGAGTAAAAGAACTATCTATCAACCCTTTGATGCTTTTTCAGCAAAGTGCCACCCCACCCCCAAACTTGGCCACTGCAGTGAAGCTTGACCTGATGCTGTTGATCACTGCTTTCTGTTGTAGAGGTCCTGAGTCTCCATGCAGTACCTAGAGAGGATGACATGAAGACTGTACAGGGGCAAGGCACTCACCTACTTTGTGGACTCATCTGGCAGGGCTCTTACCGTTCAACATTCTCATTTCTGCCTGTGTAAGAGGGGCAGTGGTGCTGCTCCAGTGTATGCGGGGTTGTCAGTTGGGTGACATTCCAGGCATAAAAGCACTCAGGCCCTGCAGTGAGAGAGGTCACAGTGCTTCAGACAGGTCAGCTAAGTTTAAAATCTTAAGGGAAATCTTACCTTGTAGAGACTGATAGGGATAAATAATGAATGGCTGCAACTTACCTAGATACAGGCAGTGTCATATCCGTCCGTACAAAGGAGGGAACAAGGCAGCAACATACTCTTTGACACGTGATGTCATGTCTTAACTCAGAGCTGTAACTCAGTGGGAGGATCACTGTGGGGAGTTTGGCTATGCATTTGTTTTGTTTGAATGTGGAGATTGTGAGTGTCCTGACTTGTGCACACTGGTACATGTGTGTGCATTCAGAAACATACTTGTGTTCCCAGGAATGCTGTGACTTGTCCAGCAGAGCTGGGGAGTCCCAGGCCACTCCCAGTAACCCCTTTCAGCAGGCAACAAGTAAGTATACAAGCGAGATTAGGAAATTTTTTTCCTGGAAGTACTGAGTTACTTTCACTTCACAATTAGTCAAATTTACCTTCTTCAAGTCCTACTGGAAGAGTCAAGAGAGGGTCAGGGGCTTGTTAGCTTGTGTTCTTCCAAAGGATTATTTGGCAAAGCATAGCACCAAGCAGGTAGCAGCCTCCCTGAGCCTGTCAGTACTGAATATCAAACAGGAAAAGATAACTGAGGTTGACTCACTGCAGTGTTCTATTTGCCATATTGGTAATGCTTCAGTGAAGATAATGTTCTGTCTCAACAGTAAAATTGCTTTCTTATCTGAACACCAACCACTGCTAAAAAACCAAAGACAAAGTCACTTTAGGCTTTCACCACTCAAACCTGTCAACTTTAGCCATAGCACTCCCATACAAAGGAGACCCTGAAATGAAGGCACCATCATCAAGATATCCAGGGAACATTTTTGCAGCACTCAGGTAATGGTTCCCTGGGTGCAGAGAGCTGACTGACTGTAGAACAGGGTCCTGCAGCATTTAATGGTGGATTGCTAGAGGAAAGCACGGGATAAAGAGCAACAAAATTATGAGAAGTTGCTTTTGGAGGATCCTTCCTGAGTGCCTGGTCACAAAGCTACAGGGCCATCATAGTCCCTTCTGATGGTCATCCCTGAAAGCCATTCAAAGGAATTTGATTGTCCAAGACAGGAAGCACACAGATATAGAAGACAGAGAAAAATTACTTTCACTGGCAAAAATCTCCATTGTAACCACTGAAAAGTAATTTAGTAGTCAACACAGCAGTGCAGTGTCTCGTAAGACTGTAGGAGAATAAACTCACCAGATATTCAGGTACTGGAGCACAAAGAAGAGACCAGGAAGAGCCATCACTCATGAGAACAATGCCACCAAAGTATGGCAGGCCTGGGTCAAAGTAAGGAGGCAGCAGTAAATCCCAGGGTAGTTTTTGATGATATTAAGAAGGAAAACCTGATTTAGGTATTATCTAGGCAAGAGCAGTGCTTATGAATAAACAATATATTTACAGCTTAGTGAAGTAGAAGCTGTACAGTGGAAATGGGACTTCAGTTAGATAAGAGACCGTGGATGTACCGAGCACTGTACCCATGAGGTTTCTTAGGGAGAAAATGGGAATTATTTTTCCACAGGGTATGTAGATAGCACCCAGTAGGCTGAATCTTGGTGACAGAGCAACAAGAGCTGCCTGACTACTGAACTGACCAGAGAACACAGCTGTATTGGTGAGGATTAGCACAAACCAAAAATTGGGGTAAACACAGACAGAGTCTTCCTAGGGGAAAAAAAAAAAAAAAGGAGGAACTAATTAAAAACATCTGCTTATGATAACACAAATCAATAATAATGATTAGACAGTGAAAAACATCCTCTCATCTGGAAAAATGTTCTTCTGACCTCAGGTTTGCTGCATGCTGAGCTTCTCACCAGCAGGTATACTGAGACCCCTGCTTCCTTTCAGAAAAATAAAAAGATGCAGGGGTAAACAGAATAGTCATCTTTCTTCTTATTTTGAAGCTTCTAGGAATTTAATTACCAAGTTTCAATTCCTTTTGAAAATAAAATTATATTTTCTAGCTATTTTTTCATTAAATATTAGTATTCAATAACTGTAATCATTTTGTTTTGTTCCCCAATTATCTTTTCCAGTAAAGATGTTTCAAAGTCAATTCTTTAGAAATTAATCATAGAATATTTCTGGGACAACCAAAATTAGGTTTATCAGTAAAATAATGAAGGTGTAACTGCTTAAATTATGGCTGGAATTAAGATTAATTTGCAACTTGTGAAGGTCAGGGCTGTAGAGCAAAATTAAGCATGCCATTGCAAAGCAGATACTCATTAAGTTTACGAGACATTAGATTTTGGAATGAAAAACTAAAGATTTTGTATCTCTGTATTTAGAGCAAGCATCAATTTAGGAAGAGAGTTCAGGAAGAAGCAATCAGCATGCCAGTCAATAGATTTCACAGAACAAGTTCTTAGGTCATATAATAAAATTAGGAACTAGAATAGGAATTCCCTTGGAAAGGTTATAGAAGAAGTTAAGTTTATAGAAGAAGAGACCATGCCAAATAAATGTAGTACAAAGCTGCACCATTTTAAGAGAGGAACTGCAGAAAATTAAGCAAACTATAAAGCAAATAGAAATATTTAAGGCAGAAAAGGCAAGGCAAGGCAAGGAAAGGAAAGGCAAAAAAAGGAAAAGAAAGAAAAAGGGGAAAAAAAGGGGGGAAAAGGGGAAAAAAAGGGGGGAAAAGGGGAGACAGGGAGAAATACAATAAGACAGGGAGCTTTTAAAAATATAGAGTTAGAAGCCAAAGTAAACCCTGTACCACTGCTCCAAAAGAAAACAAAGCAAAATAAACCCTTCGTTCACAGTCTGTAAGAGTTAAAATGCTTTCAGAAGGAAAACATGGCGTTTAAAAAATGGAAAGGTTACTCAAATGAAAACAACAGGAAAGTTTTGAAAAAGGATTGGGGCAAATTGACAAATGACAAGTCAGTCAGCTCTATAGTGCATAGGGAGGTGCTCTGGAAGATCCCTGACAAAAGCAGATATGTTTGATGCCACTTCTCAATAAATTTAGGACAGTAGATTTCTTCTCTAGAATTTCTGAAAAACTTCTCAGTCTTCTGTTCATCAATCAGGCAAGGGTTAAGATAAGGGTTATATTCAGTGAAGCTGAAGCAAGGGGATATTTTCATTGTATTCTGCCCTGTCCTGACACTCTCTACACTTGTAAAAGCACCTCTCCCTGTGTTTTATAGCCCCCTTTAAGGACTGGGAGGTGCTAAGAGGTCTTCCTGGAGCCTTCTCATCT